>LPNX010582912.1:933482-984174 GCA_001517045.1 Pseudotsuga menziesii | reverse complement strand
TATATATATATATATATATATATATATATATATATATATTTAATTAAATGGGTAGAAAGGGAAACATAATGAAATGAAAACTTTTACTCAAGAATTTTATATTGTCATTCCAAGTGAGCTTGTGCCACTATCAAGCAAGTTGTTTCATACCTCAAATAGTGCCATAATCTATAGGAATCCTACAAATTAGGTTGACTTGACATTGAAGTAGGTTTAGACTATTAGGGTTAGGTTTCTACATCAATTTTAAGAAAAAAAATTGAATTTTAGTGTCATTTGACCAAATTGCGCAGTCCCACATTGACGCCGTAATATCATCAAAGAGAGGTCGCAAAATAATATTATCACATGTGTATTCACCCTTCATCTATTTGATAGCAACTTGTGAGTCACCAATGACTTGAACCCTTCAAGTGTCACTAAGCCGTGCACGTTTGGCAGTAAGCTTTAGAGCCCTCGACTCAGCTAAATTATTGGATCCTCTACATATCCCTGCCTTAAATTTTAGCCAATGATGGTTCAATGAGGGAATTGTTCCTCCAACCCCACATAATAACAGGGTTCCTTATGCAGCTCCATGGAACTATAACCAAGCCCCAAACTTGTTTATTTCCTCTTCTATGGGGTTTTTTAGAATCTTTACTGGATTGTATTGAATAAAGCTATTAGAATGCTTGTTGACTGTAAAGCACATTGCAATGGATATATTTATCAACCCTCTATTAAATTCGGGTTTTGGAATAAACCATACTCCCCAAGCTATAATGACAGGATGTGCACTATACATTTTGTGTTCCCATTCAGAATTTTAAGACATTCTAATATTGCACCAACACTCAAAAAAATTATTTGAACCTGTTAAACACCTAATTTCTTCAAAACTTGTTTAGTGTGTAAGAAAAAAAAATGAGCAGGTGAATACTATTTTCTTCACTTTGTTTGCAAAGTGAATACCACTCGACCTCATTTTTGTTCATCTTTTGCAAGCTATCCCATGTAAGTGTTAAGAATTGTAATCTCAAGGGTCCACTATGGTCAATAGTGCATTAATTAGTTGGTTAGCAGAGTAGTTGATTTGGTCACCTTATCTAGAATTAGTGACCCATGGTATTCTGTGACCCATGGTTTTGTTGTTATGTAGTCTTATAAATACTTGTGTTAATATTGAGAAGGTATTCCATTGCCCAAGGAATCAATATGCCCACTTGTGTGTTTCGTCTTTTATTGTTTCATCTTTAATATATCTCAGAACCAGAAAACCAGAAGTTTTAGAGAGTTATATGAGAAAACTTCTATTATTGATGAGCAACTTCAGTATGCTCTGTTTTCTTGTCAGCTCCATCTTTTGATGAAGCAGTAAAGGATGCATAGTGGGTACACGCAATGAACGAAGAAAATGATGCTGTTGAGAAAAACTAGACTTGGGATCTTGTTGATATCCCTACAGACAAAACCGACATTGGAGTCAAATGGGTCTATAAGACCAAAGTAAATGAAAAAGGAGAACTTGAAAAACACAAGGCAAAGGCAAGGTTGGTTTCCAAAGGATATGCACCGCTGTATGGTTTAGATTATGATGAAACCTTTGCTCTTGTAGCAAGGATGGATACCATTAGAGTTGTACTTGCCATTGTAGCACAAAATCAATGGCATGTTTATCAAAAGGATGTGAAATGTGCCTTTCTTAATGGTAATCTTGAAGAAGAAGTTTATGTAGACCAACCACCTGGATATACTGTCAAAGGTCATGAACACAAAGTGTTTAAGTTGAAAAAGGCCTTGTATGGCCTAAAACAAGCTCCACAAGCTTGGTACAGTAGGATTGACTCCTATCTCATCAACAATGGGTTCAACAAAAGCAACGATGAGCCCACTTTGTATGTAAAAACAAATCAGCAAGGTAAAATGTTGATGGTATGTCTTTATGTTGATGACATGATTTACACTGGTAACTTAATGCTTGAAGAATTCAAGACAGTCATGAAAAAGGAATTTGAAATGAGTGATCTAGGACTGATGAAGTACTTCCTTGGTCTGGAAGTTAATCAAATTGATAAAGGTATTTTTCATGTGTCAGCATAAGTATGCTACTGATATTTTGCAGAGATTCATAATGGATAAATGTAAACCAGCAGAAACCCCCATTGCTTTAGGCACAAAGTTAACGAAGAATTATGATGGTCTAGCAGTAATGCTACACTATATAAAAGAATGGTAAGCAGTTTAATGTAATTGACTGCGACTAGACTTGATTTGATGTATGCTTTCAATCTTATTTCCAGATTTATGGAGTCTCCCAAAGACTCTCACTGGAAAGTTGGAAAAATAATTATGAGATATGCTGTAGGAACACTTGGATATGGCCTCTGGTACACTCATACACCAGATAGTACTTTCACAAGGTACACTGACAGTGATTTTGCAGGAAGTATTGATGATAGGAAAAGCACATTTGGTTATGCTTTCCATTTAGGTACAAATCTGATTTCTTGGGCATCTCAGAAACAACCCATTGTCAGCATGTCTTCTGCAGAAGCAGAATATGTAGTAGCCACCAATGATCAAAATTTGAAGGGTGGGTCTTAATTTCAATTGGAAGGGCATTTATTCTCTCAGCCCTTCAGAGATGAAGGGCAATATAAATAATTGTACTTTGATTGACAAGTATAAATTAACCAAACCCTTTCACACAAAAAAATGCAAAAAACAAATATTGTTCTTTCAACGCTTGTTGTGAAAGCATGCATGTATGTGATGGAAGTGCCTAAGTCAATTGAATCCTTTCAACTCATTGCATGTTTGAGTCTAACAATCCGCCTTTTAAATTGAACCAGAATACCAAAATAAGTTTATTTATTAATGGCTAGATTTCAGAAAGTTATAGGTGTGAGTAGTTAAGTGCTTGTGGCTCTAAAATTTGTTGTGTTTTGTACCAGTCCACGATTCATTGAATCCATAGTCACAGGTAGGAATTTAAATTATTTAATGAAAATAATTAATGTGTATAACCTCTATGTCGAGATCGTTTTCCATGCTGATGCTTGCCGCTACCCTCTTTATTGTCTTACCAAAAGGCATGATAATGAGGAAGAAGACCTACAATTATGGACTTCACCTTCAATGAATGCCTTGCAATCACATTGGTAAGGAATGATAAGAAGATCAGAACAATCCAACTTGTCAAATCTCAATTGATAGTGTTAATTAAAGACTTGTAAGGTAAATTTAATATAGGACTTACTTATAGTTCTCTCTTATTCTTTGCATCTTGACAATTTAATATTTTATGGTTGTCTTTGCGTCGACCCAAATCGTATTATAAGGTGAGGATGTGCAGACACAATAATCCTTAGTTATGACTATGAGATGAAGATTTAAAGAGAAGAGGATATAAAGACAAGTAATTTTTTAATGTATTTTGGTAGCGCTGAGTACAAATGTCGTGAGAAACCACAAATGTTTGGAAGGACGGAGGGAGATAACAACACGATCATGCCACTCACAAACTGAAGGCTATTCTTGAGCCAACAATTGTTTTTTTAATTTTATTAATAACCATTGTTTCTCCATATCGTGTGCCCAATGACACCTCTCTATAGCAATGCATAAATCAATTTCTGCACAGTTTGTGATCCTAGCTACATGCCATTATTTGTAATTGCATGACATCGAGTGTTCTTTATAGTTGTCGTGAGTCCATGATATTCATGCAAGAAATGAAGTCTTGTAGAGGAGGACTTTTCAAACTGGCCTTTTGAATTTCATTTTGACGAAAAAAAAGTGGACATTGGTAGCGAGGTTCACATAGGTAGTAGGCACAAATTTTTGAGCTCGTTTCGGGCCTAGTAGTTGCTGACACATTGTCACACTTTAGATTACAGCCCTAAGTGACTCGAGAGTCGGAGTCACATCTCGATGGCTAGTTCCTCGTAGTCATTAATGATTACTGGCCATCTTCAACAACTAAGCACCGAGTGCATGACATGAGTGAGTAAATGATTATAATTTACCATATTTACAATATTTTGAATGAAGAGTTGACCTTTATAGCATAGGAATTTCGAGAAATTTATGTGAATGGGTAATTTCAAATGTTGCTCTTCTTTTGAAATGTTGATATAAATTATACCCTTCTTTATTGGAAGCGTAAAATTCAAGTTTTAATATTTTTTTGAAGGGAAATTTTAACTTTACACTTCTGGGAAGGGCTAGAACCCTTTGGAAGGGTTGTGAAGGGTTCAATTTTGAACGCTGGTAGCCACCACAGGAGCTTGCCATGCAGTTTGGCTAAGAATACTTTTAAAGGATATGGGACACATTGAAAAAGATCCGACTTCTATTTTCTGTGATAATAGCTCTGGAATACAATTGTCCAAACATAATGTATTTCATAGAAAAAGAAAACACATTGACACTCGCTATTATTTCATTCATGAGTTAGTCAATGATGGACAAATTTCTTTACAGTTTTGTGGCTCTAAGGAGCAGTTGGCTGATATGTTCACCAAACCTTTGGGAACAATTGCATTTGGATATCAGAGAGAGCACTTAGGCATTGACAGTGCTGAAGATGTTCTACCAGTTGAGATTAAGGGTGTGTGTTGAAGAATGTAATCTCTCTGGTCAAATGCATCATTAATTGGTTAGTTAGTTGAGTAGTTGATTTGGTCACCTTATCTTGATTAGTGACCCATAGTATTGGCCCATGGTATTGTTGTTATGTAGTCCTATATATGTTGCTGCTTAATAATGAGAAGGCAATCAATTTGCCCATTGTGTGTTCCACCATTTTCTTCTTCATCTCTGTTTCTTAATCTTTAACAGTAAGCAACCTTGTTATTGAGTGACAAGCAATGTTTTGAAACTTGGACTTGGACTCGGGCTCGGAATCGATCAAGGGTCAACTCAGACTCGGGCAACTTTGAACTTAATGACTTGGTTTACTAAAAAATACATATAATATAAAGTTTTTATGGAATTTTTTAAAAGATTCCAAATAATTGGAGACAAAATATGTGAAGTTTGTTCATGTATTTACCATGTGAGGGTGGATATATCAAAAAGGCATCAAGTGCAATACCGTTTTGAAACAAAATACATTAGTAACAAGGCTTTAAATGGCCTATGGAATCCACAACACAATGTGCTACAAGCCTATAAGGTATTAGCTTACTATATATCATTGATCAACATGATCCATCATGAGACCTATCAACACAGTTGGAAATGGAATCCTTGGCATGAGCTATAGGACCATCCTTTGTCATGTCTATTTTTAACATGTCTATATTTTGTAGGTGGCATGTAGTTAAAGAGTAGGGTGATATTTGGTGTCTTTTGATGGTTTGGTGTATGTTAAAAGGGGGTGTTGGACTAATTTCCGCACCTCTGGGAATTGACCTTGTGGACTAATCGCCACCCTAGGAAAATGGAATTAACTTCCCACTCAAGGTTATGTGCTTGGTTTAGAATTTTACTAACATCTACGGGTTTTGGTGCAACGAGAAACCTTCATTACTTATGAACTATTGCTTGACACTAGAGTCCCTTCCTTAATATAAGCCTCCAAACATTTTAGGCAAATAGAGTAGTAGCAAAGTAAATTTTTTTTTCACCCCCAAGCCTCCAAACCCTTTTTGGACTGTTAGCCTTTTCTCATTTGACAAGTGGAATGCCTCTTTTATCCATTCTGCCAGGTCATAGAAATCATTAACATAACCTTCTCAGCTTATCCAAAATAATTTCTTTTGGAAAAGAAGGCAAGGGTCATCCACTACATAGGGATGGATTCAATCATTAATTTTACCAATATCACCCTTCGTCCCGTAGACAGCTTTTCAATTCTCTTCCCAACTTTTCAAATAAGCCATACCTAGTCCCTTTTCTCATAGTCTCTGGGCTATAAGGTAAAACACTTATATTTTAATCCATGTTGCAAATTTAATTGTTGATACATGAATAATTTTGTGAAGTATATATCTTTCTCTTTCTCCATCTCAGCCAAAGAGTTGTATGATTTTCTAATAATCACCAGAATCCCTGTAGCAAAATAATAGAGATCAAGCACTTCTTTTCACTTAGAAGCATCTTGTTTGGAGCCATCGCAAAATAATAAAATATTTTCTACAAATAACAAATATGATAGGTTAGCTGATCCTGTTGTCCGCCGAATGTATAGCGTCAGCATAAATCTTTTGGACTGTTGTTTCCCTGAGCGGGAAAGGTGTGGCCTTGGGGGCAAGCAAAGAGCCAGGTGCTGTCACCTGATCCTAGCTCCTCCGTTTAGGCTAACTCCTAATGAAGCCAAGGGGGGTGGTCCCTATTAAAAGAAAATTTATGGTTTTTAGTCTACGAAAGAAAAGACTGAATCTAGGAGTTAAAATGAAATGGATAAAATAACACAATGGATTTATTGCAATAAAGAGATCACATCAACATCATATGACAATGTAAACACCATTCACGACATTTTTGCAATAATTGATTTAAGCATTGAAAGTAAAACAGACCAGTGCTGATAAATATGGAGTGCTTGTAAAAGTGGAGTGTTGTTGTGTCGTGTAAGTATTGCAGTTGTCTCATTGATTAGTTTTAAAATTATTAATGAGTAATTAAGGGCGTGGGTTAATTGTGGGTTTGGCCCAACACGTCAAGTCCCTTTGAACTGAGTGTTAAAGTGGTAATACCAAGTGTCCAATGGGGCGAGGTTGAACCTGCTTGGAGTAGCCCTTGACTCTGTAGTGATTACCCTTTGCAACCTCCCAAGTTCTCGAAAAAATCACTTGTGTGGATTTTCCTATTAAATCTAGTAACTCGTATCCTTTTCTGATATAGCCAACTTATCCGACACGCTGCAGCGGTGTAGAGCATACGGGGAAGGAGTCTTGGTTTGTTTTATTAGAGACATAACAATGAGTTTTTTAGATGACGTCCGAAGAGTCTCTTTCACCTTTCGGGTACATGGGAAAGCAACGGTTGGATTGATTTAAAAAATTAAGAACAAATAAATAAAAGAAATATTTTCTAATTAATCCTACCACGAATATCTTTCACCCTTTCGGAGTACTCGGGAGAGCGTGGGGTAAGTATTTCTTTTACTTCTAGCAATTAAATAAAAGCAGCAAGACTGAAATAAAACTACACTAACAAAGTTTTATTTTATGAAAGTAAAGAGACTAATCTACTCTAAACAGTTATTATGCATGTGAAAAGTAAAAACAAAAAACAAGGGACGATACAGGCTTCCCCCAAATGGGGGAAGTGGGGTGTGGGAGCCTTTATCCCACTCGCTTTTTATTGATTTCTTTTACAATGCTTTGGTGTTTTTTTGCCTCTTCTTGAATGAACAAGGTGAGAAAGGGAAAGAGAGAAGAGGGAGGTGTTTTTGTCTTTTTCACTCTTTGTTTGTTCCTTTGTTCGCTTATAGCCTTTGGGCTTTTTTTTGACTTTCCTGAAAACAAGAGCTTTGAACACTAACTTGTTAAACATTAGTCCAAAAATAAAAAAATAAAACAGATCTACAAACTAACTCTAAAAGAAACTAAACTTCTACAATGAAAACGGAGGAAAGCAAACAGAAGAAGAAGCTATGAAACGGAAGAGAAAAAGACAAAAAGAGGGCTGCCAACTAAGGTGAAAGAGGGCAGTAAAGAAAGACAAAAGAGGGCTGCAAACTAAAGTGAAAGAGGGCAGAAAACTAAAGTGAAAGAGGGCAGCAAAGAAGGGCAAAAGAGGGCTGCAAACTAAGGCAAAAGAGGGCTGCAAACTAAAGTGAAAGAGGGCAGCAAACAAGTGGAAGAAGGCTGCAACAAAGGTGAAGAAAGAGGCTGCAAACAAAGTGAGAAAAGGGGCTGCAAAAAGAGAGGAAAGAGGCTGCAAACTAGCAAAAGAGGGCAGCCAACAAGGGCACACGGTTTGGTGAAAACTATGTAGCTTGAAATCCAAACCTTGCCTAACCAAAAAATAAGACTTTTTACTTCAAAAGATGAATAAAAGTAGGGAGGAACCGGTTAAACCTTTGGATATTTGAAAGACATTTGGATCTCATATAGAAAGTAATTACTGGAAATTGCACTTGACTCCAAGAGAGGGAGATGCAGTTGAGCTCAGCCTTCTACTTGGTAGGATGGAATGACCTGCAAAACAACAACTCATAGACTTGCCAAACAAAGGATTAGATCATGTATTGTTAACAAATTGAAATAAAAAAACAACATGAAATATAACTGAATAAAACAATGTTCTTTTTCGATCTCTAAAAGTAAATCAATAAACAGACAAATTGAAACTACAAACACCTGTTCTTATGTGTTTGAAAAAGCCTTCTAAGGCATAATCCCAAATTGCCAAAGAAAGAGAAAACTAAAATAACATCACCTCATCCATCAAGTACAATCATCCACAATATCACACCACATGAGCCTCCAAAGCCTTTCTTTTTATTCCAATGGTTGCATGAAAGCCATAAGCGTTTACAAAGTTTCACCAGAGGTTCTTTGCAAAAATTATCCACCCTCAAAAGGGAGAAGAGACCTCTTCTTTATAACAAAAATCAAGCCCCAGGGGGGAATAAATGAACTAAGGATCAAGCTGGAGTTAATTGAGTTGAAGTGAGCTTGAACTGAGTTGAAACTCCCAACACACCAATCAATTACCCCAAAATCCACCCATCAAGATCTATCGGCTTCCTTCACTCATGCGTGAGCTCCAAGGTCGGTGACGGTGAGGAGGTGGGTGAGGTCACCACAATCCTCACGCGATTGTACGGCTCCTCCAAAATGGTTGACGTCACCATAATTATTTGAAGTGAATTGTGGCCTCTCCTTTGCATATGATATACCATTGTTTATTTTTATATGTGTAGGGGGGTCCACACATGCTAACGCAACCACCTCACGTCACTTTCCTCATCCACTGAATCGCTACTTCTTGAACTCTTGCGATATGCCACTTAAACATAATGTGTTACCAAATAATACCATGGTTCTAAAATAATAATATAATTCTTTAAGTGGATGGGTCCCCCAATCCCACTCATCACTACACTCCAGCTAGTGTGAGATCCATCCATGCTAACGTCACACTCATCCTTCACGTCATCCTCCTTTTATAATAATTCAAACTTCAAACTTAAAACCAAAGTTCTAACTCACATCATGTGGAATAGGGTCGTAAGTCAATATGGACCACATGCCATGTCACCCTCCACTTAAAAAACATTTGATGTTTGACTTTTTTTAATATTTGGACTTAGTGTATTTTATCCAAATTTAGCATTTAAATGCTATTCTGAAGCTCTGTTAGCCAAATGATGCCTTTCGAGATGTTTCATCTGGCCGAAACATAGTGAAAGTGGCCCCTAGGGTAAAGATATTGCTCTGGGCTTGAAAATGAGCCCAACCACGCCGAAAGCAGACTTCGGATCACACTTTTTTTACATTTTGAATTTTTCCATTTAAACCATTAAAAAATGGCTTAAAAAACGGAAAAAATTAATTTTCTTGGAATCCAACGAAACTGTAGGGGGACCTAGTACATGTTCATACGACTCAATTCGAATGCCTAGCATGCTGAAAAACACTGACTCGAAGGCTCTAATAACCTCCCAAGGCCGAAACACCAAGACAACTACCCCAACTTTGGAGGTGCAAGTGCAAAACTCAGAAATTATTAGTCGTTTGTTCAACAACCAATAATAACCAAGGGAAAAAACACTCTGGGCTAGTTGGCTTGATGTTCAAGTCCAGGAAGCCAAGCCTTTTATAAAAAAAAAATGCTAGGACTTTTTTTACAATTCCCCCAAGGGGGTATGAACATGTATTTACAAAAAAATAAAAAGGCTAGCCAAAGACTGGATAACTCTGGAGCACACTGAACTTATGAACTCTAGAGATGAGCATTCATCATGCTTAATATCTGGCGGCTCAATAGGAAGTTCAACTATTGTACAAAATAGTTGGTAGCAGATCCAATTTTGATACCCTTTAAAACTCTAATCCTTTCTGTATTCACCAGAGCCCTACTTAAACCTTTTGCCACAATTGCTTGACTTGAAAAATCTTGTAGTTGAACCATTAACCAGTGCAACAAATGAAACTATGTAAACACACTTCTTTACCCAAGCTACAACTTTACACAGAACTCCATGTGAATTAGCATAAGCCTTGAATAGTTTCAATTCACCTTATCATAAGCTTTTACGAGGTCTATTTTGAGTACCATAGTAGACATCATCTTGGTTTTGATTGAATGCAAACTCTCTTGTGCAATAGCAATAACAATATACGATGTTTGTTCATGTATTTACCATGTGAGGTTGAATATATTAAAATGGCACATAGTGCAATACATATGTGAAACAAAATACATCATCAACAAAGCTTTAAATGATCTCTAGAATCCACAACACAACGTGGTACAAGCCTACAAGGTATTAGCCTACGACATATCTTTGATCAACATGATCAATCATGAGACCTATCATGGAAATGGGATCCTGGACATGAGATATAGGACTATCCTTTGGCATGTCTATGATTAACAGGTCTATATTTTGCAGGTGGCATGTAGTCAAAGAGGAGGGTGACATTTGATGTCTTTTGATGGTTTACTAGACGTTGAAGGGGGGGGGGAATGTTGGACGAATCGTTGCACCTCTAGGAATCGATCTTGTGGACTGACTGCCACCCTATGAGCATGGAATTAATTAGCCACTCAAGGTTATGTGCTTGGTTTGGAAGTTTATTAACATCTATGGGTTTTGGTGTAACACAAAACCTTCAATACTTACGAACTATCACTTGACACTAGAGTCCCTTTATTAATGTAAGCCCAAGCTTTTTTTTAGCAAATAGAGTAGTAGCAAAATAAAAAATATTTTTTAGCCCCTAGCCGCTAAACACTTTTTGGATTGCTAACCTTTATCATTTGACAAGTGGAATGCCTCTTTCATATTGCTACATCGTAAAAATCTATAACATAACCTTATCAGTTTATCCAAAATAATTCCTTTTGAAACAAAGGGAAGGGTCATCCGCTACGTACAGATGGCTTAAATCACCGATTTTACCATTATCACCCTTCCTTCCCAAGATAACCAATGATTACACCAAATCGAGTCTCTCCTAAACTTTTGAAATAAGCCATACCTAGGCCCTTTCCCATAGTCTTTCGGCTTTAAGGTGAAACCCCAATAATTTTGTAAAGTATATCTCTTTCTCTTTCTCCATCACAACCAGAGATATATATGATTTTCTAATAATCACTAGCATCCCAGTGGCAAAACAATAGAGATCAAGCACTTCTTTTAACTTGGAAGCATCTTCTTTGGAGCCATCACAAAACAAGAAAATGTAATCTACAAATAACAAATGCGATAGGTTAGTGTTGATTTTTCTGGTTTAACTTAGAAGTATTTTCTTTGGAGCCATCACAAAACAAGAAAATGTAATCTACAAATAACAAATGTGATAGGTTAGTGTTGATTTTTCTGAGCAGCATCGAGAGCCATTCTCTTAGGAGAATGGGGACACCTGGTTCGGGACCACAGTGTGGACTCAATCTAGAGTTGAGTGATCATTCTATTGAATGATGATATATGATCCGGGACCACGATATGGACCTTGTCCTGCAATGGGGGGGCTTAACCTTGAGTTGAGTGACCATTCTGTTGAATGCTGACATCTGGTCTGGGACCAGGATGTGGAACCAGTCTAGCACTGATAGACTCAACCTAAATTCGAGTTGCCATTCTTTTGAATGGAGGCATCTGGTCAGTTACTAGGAATTCACCTAGTTTGGGACTAGGGACTCAGCCCGGGGCTGAGGGCTATTCTCTGTGAGAATGGAGGCGCTTGGTCTGTGTTGTCCGCCGAATGCACACCAACAACAGAAATCTGATGAACGCTGTCTCCTCACTTGAGAAAGTGGGAGAGGTGTGACCTTAGGGGCAAGCACAGAGCCAGGTACTGTCACCTACTCCTAGCTTCTACGTTTAGGCTAGCTCCTAACGAAGCCAAGGGGGGTTGTCCCTAACAAAGAGTTTTCTATGGCTCAAGTGTTTTTGATGTTATGATGCGGATGGGTGTTTTTAGGAGTTTTTGAATGATTACAACTTTATAATAAAATGAGCAATCCATGTTGCAATTACAAAACACAAGATTTGAGATGAACAGTACAATGATGACTTGGAAATTAAAGGGCATCCACAGATAGATAATGATTTAAGCAAACATTAGGGACAAATGGTCTAGATCAAGGCGATGCATGGAAGTTTAAGACCAGTGCCAATATGGAGTCAAAACGTGCCTATGAACGCTGGAATACAAGTCTCAATAGTAGTGTTTGTGAGATTGTTTTGCAATTGTTCTTGGTTTATTTTATTGTAAATTTTAAAGACGATCTTGCTTAAGGTGTCTAGGAAACCTAACCAGAAATACTTTCATTGGCTCTGTTCGAAGACATGACAGACCTGTCTGGAATCACAAGCTAGGTGTTCAGAGAATTTAACCAGCGAGTGTCCAGATTGGGTTGCTTGGCGCCCACACTTGGAATTTGCCCACTACCTGAGTATTTATCGAGATAACGCTGGTGCGTTGGTTATGGGGTGAAAGTTTTATTATGTTATCACTTGCAAGATTAACAAATCCGATCACCGTTCTGAGTACGAGTCCAACTTTTCAGGGTTGACAGAGCATACTAGGTGAGGGATAGCAATGACGTAAATTTTAAGTGGAGAAATGTGAGTTGGAAAGATTTTATTATTATGAGCACATAGTTCAACTCTCCGACAGAGACTGCTCTTGACTTTGTCTTATGACAGAAGTTCAAGAGACTCTAATTAATTTATATGCTTGATGCAAGGATAATGCAGTGGGAATGCTCTCTGACAGAGAGTGTTCTTGACTTGGGTTATTGCAAGTTCAAGAGACTTTGGTTCTTTTTATAAGACAATCAGCTTGTAAATTGAAACCACATGATAGCTCAACAAATTGTAAAACAATAAAACAATGTCATAGCAACAAAAAAAAATAAACCACTTGCAAATGAAATAAATGAGAAACTAGTGTTCTACAACAACAAGAAACTGATCTAGCAAAGAGAAGTAAAAAATGACTTCAAGACACACTGTCCCCGAAATTTTCAGCTAGCTGGTCATACGCAAGAAGACAATGGGGAAAGAGATGTAGCACGCAATGTCAATGCGGCACTTGAGATGAAATCCCAAGGTACTTCTTAGGTCAAGACTGAAACAAATAAAAAGTTCCAAGTACAGAATTAAACTACTCTAAGCATGCAAAGTAAATTTGAGCTAAGAGCACAAGACACTCTTCCCCAAATGGGGAAGAAGAAACCAAAAGATGGGAGGCCTTATCCCACTTTGCCCTTTTATTAAGAGAGTACAATATTTAGGATTTTCAACCTTAGAGAAATAAAAAGAACTTGGAAAGACAAATGGAACAAGCCTTAATGGCTGTTTTACAAAATGAGAGTAATTTGGAAAATTTTGTCTTCTTTAGTTCAAATCCCAAGTATTTGGATCCTCTTGGTTTTGGTATTCAGTTTCTACTGTTCTCTTTGGTTTTTGTTCTTCTTTGGCTCAATCTTCAAGTCCTTCTCTTAGGATTGTTTCTTTTTGTACCTGCACACCACACAAATCAACTCAAAGAACCCATCAACTGTTAATTAAAACAAATCAAATAGAAACTACGTCTAAGAAAGAGATCTACAAAAATAAAACTAAGTGCAAGATCTATTCTATGATATAAAAACAGCAGTATAGTTGGCTGCAAAAAAAATGAGAAATGGGGTAGCGAAAGAGGGTTGAGAGGGCAGCGAAGGAGGGTTGCAAAAAGGAGGAAAAGAGGACAAAAAGGGGAGCAAACAGCAGTAAAGAATGCTGCAAAAAGGTGAAGGAAGAGGCTGAAAACAATGACGAAAGAGGGTAGCCAACAAAAAGGATAGTTGGGTGCAACAAAAGTGAAAAATAGGGCAACGAAAAAAGGTGAAAAGAGAGGCAAACGAACAATAAAAATGGGGCAGCGAACAATAAGGAAGAGGACTGAAAAATGGGGCAGCGAACAGAGAAGAGGAGGACAAGCCAAGCAAGGCAAGAAAGAAGAGGCTAGCAAGCAAGAAATCAAGAAGATCAAGGAGCAAACAAAAGAACTGGAAGAGGGAAGTTCGTAGATCCAGGTAACCAAATGTGTTTTTTGAAACTTTGTTGATGGAGGGAAGGAGAAGCTCTGACAGCTATGTCTCTTTCTTGGATTGGGAAGTGCTTAGAAAGACCTGCAAGATGAGGGAGTTAGATGGAAAAAACCACTGGTTCATGAAGAAGAGCTTGATCTTAAGCTTGTTATTCACCCCTAATGATCTTTGCAAAACCCTTACAAACAATATCAAATCTGAACAAGATACTCATAAACTAGATTGTTAGACCTTCTACAGTATATAATGAAGACTGATTTAATAATTGAAAAGGCAAGGTGAGAGAGATATCACCAAAGACAATGCGAATCCACAACTCCAATAACTCGTGCATGGACCTCCAAAGACAACTTTATTCCAACTTCAAACAAATATTACAATAATTTTGGTAGAGTGTTCATGCCCAAAATCTCCATCTGAAGAGAGTGCCAAGCACCTCTATTTATACAAAAAAACAAAGCCCAGGGGGGGCATTCATGAACTAAGGATCAAGCGAGAGTTAAGTGAGTTGAAGAGGAGCTAAGCTAAACTGAACTGAACCTTTGTTGAAGGAGTGACTGGTGGGATTGATTTGAGTTGATTGGATTCCAAAACAAGGAGGAGGTGCCACATATCCATGTGTACCCACCAAGCTCCCTACCAACCCAATCGCTTGCTCCACATGTCGGCTCAATCCTTCAATACCTGCGATCTCATAATCTACCTACTCGCATGGACTCGCATGGATAGACAACACCACACCCAAGCTAGAGTGAGTCACGGAGAGGGGTCCACTCCATTACACATTAGCGCAACATCAATTAATGGTTTAGCGTGAGCCTCGTCCTCACCCTCACGTCACTACCTATCACCCATTCGTATTGGTATATGCCATGGTTTTGTTAACATGTGCTTGAGTGACGTGGAGAGGGGGTCCACACCATAGAAAACACATCCTCTTAAACTATGCTTACAATTACCTTAATGCTTGACGTCACCACTCCCTCACGAATTAAGCTAGCGTGAGGCTCCACCATTCGTTTGCAATTTTTATTGGATAAACATTATGTGGCATGGTTTATAATTTATAATGTTTTAAGTGGAAGGGGTCCACCTTAATACCATTCGCTAGCCTCAGTGTGAGTCCCACTTCATACTTCACCCTCACGTGATTTCTCCTTTTAATTAAATCATCATTATAACCCAAAGTTTGAGTTGTAACTCTTTAAAACCAAACGCATGACTTACGGTGACATCATGCCATGTCACCTTCCCCTTTAAAATATTCATTTTTTTGACTTTTTAAAATATTCTGACTTAGTGCAATTTGACCAATCTTAGCATTTAAATGCTATTTTGAAGCTGCTTTAGCTGATTGATGACTTTCGGGATGCTTCGGCTGGCCGACTGATGGTGAGAGTGGCCCCTGGGGTAAAGATGCTGCTCCGGGCTTGAAAATGAGCCCAACCATGCCGAAAACGGACCTCGGATGACTCTTTTATTACATTTTGAATTTTTCCATTTAAACCACTAAAAAATGGCTTAAAAAATGAAAAAAATATTTCTCTCGGAATCCATCGAAACTTTAGGGGAACCTAGTACATGTTCATACGACTCAATCAGAATGCCTAGCATGACAAAAAAAACTGACACGAAGGCTCTAATAACCTCCCAAGGCCAAAACAACAAGATAACTACCCCAGCTTTGGAGGAGCGAGTGAAAAACTCAGAAATTATTGGTCGTTTGTTCAACAGCCAATAATAACCAAGGGAAAAAACACTCTGGGTTAGTCGGCTTGATGCCCAAGTCCGGGAAGCTGAGCCTTTTATAAAAAATTAAATGCTAGGACATTTTTTACAATCTCCCCAAGGGGGTATGAACATGTATTTACAAAAAGTTCCGAACAGAGTCCTAGGAAAAGGCTAGTAGACTTCTGAATTCTGATCACGAACAAGTGTACTTGTTCAATGCTTTGGCGGCTCACCGAAAAATCCACCAAGTGAAAAATTAGTGGATAACATTTGGCTCCAACTGCGGGACGTGTGCTCGATCTAGTCTCTTATGCAAGGATAGCATACGAGAACACCAGAATCTTTGGCTTTCACATCCTGTAAAAACATCTCAACTTGACAAGAAAAACCTCAGTAGCAGAAGTTTTATGAAAAAGAGCCAATGATCCAAAAGTTGCTTTATTCAAAGGAATGACAAAACTTAACTGAATAATTTATTTATTTCTAAGTACAAAAATGCTAAAATAAATGCTCACTTTAAGGAGCCTATTTTCCTACTCTAAGCATGAAAATAAAAATGGTTATGTGTAATCATAAATCCAATGTAACCACCTAAGCATTTTATCAATGTAAAAAGGTTTTTCCTTGTCTTTGGTTACCAGCCAAAATAAGAATATTTTATTCAGAAAATGCAAACCTGCGTGACGATCCAGAATGGGCAGGTTGGATGGGAAATCATAGGCATGAATAATCTCGTCAAACTTCTTCCCAAACTGGTAGGTGTTCGCGCAGGATGTTTCTATCCATGACTAGATAGTGCTGATATACAAATCGGGATGATGAGGCAGGTTGACCACTCCATCATGCTGATCATCGAGGCTTATCAAATGATAACTCGTTGTATAAGCCCCAAGCTGCTCCAAAACATAAGGAACATCTATGTGTGAAGACGATGGCTGAGAAAAAAACTTCAACTAGTTGTATCCCATCTGATTCTTCATTGCACTGTTTTTTCAAGTCTTTATTACAGATACTCAGATACAATTCTAATTGATCATATGAAAACTCTAATTATTTTTCTTTACAACTTTCATAAGTCTCAGAATAAACACTCCCCTCGCTGGACACATCATAGATGAGATTCTCAAAAATATTTTCAAAAATATCATAGGTTGGATTTTCAATAAAAGTCCAATAGTCATCATCGTCATCTATGTCGAATATGAGAGATGCCTCATCACTGGTATCAAGTCCCTGGCTACACTCCTCATTCTGCTCAAAACAATCTTCTTCAAAAAGCTGGGTTTCAAAGATATCATAGGGGACCCAACTTTCCAAATATTTGTCATCAGGTGGAGAGCATGGAGGACTCTCATCACATGAAACCTCTAAGATTGGATTTTCAATTAAAGTCTTGTAGTTATCATCCATCTCAGATGTAAGGGATTCTTCCTCACTTGTATCACATCCTTAGCTATATCCCTCCTCATGATCATAGTCATCTTCTTCAGAAAAAAGGTCACAAGGTAGTAAACCTTCCAAACTACCATCATTATGCTCATTTGTAGCATTAGTACCAAAGCTTTTAGTGAGGTTATCCAATTGTTGACTATAATATTCGACTTGACCCCGGGTTTCTGTGGTGATAGGATGGAGCTGTCCAACTGCGTTAATGTACTCAGGCTCTCTTGAATATTGTTTTGCCTCTCTCTAACTTTCTCTAGAAATATCATGCATGTCACCTACATAGTTTATGTACTCAGGCTCGCTTGATGATGCTTTAGGACCACAACCCTTTGGAGAACCATGCTCCTGAACATAGCATGCATAATAACAAGAAGATTCTTCATGAAGGTCTTCACATGCCCTACAAAATGGCGTGTAAGTTTCAACCACATTAACAGTCTCTAGCTGATGAGGAGGCCTCTGTTCATGGTTGGGATTTTTTCTTTGCCATGTTGGTTTTGCAGGAAATGTTCTAGGAGGTGGCGAAGGTTGAGTTCTTTCAACAGTTATGACCCTATTCTGAACCTCTTTAATCCGCGCTAAGTGCTTCCTTTCCATAACTTGTATTTTCTCTGTCAGGTCCATGAGCTTCTTCTCATATGCTTCGTTTGATGTCTCTTTTCCTTTAGGTTCAACAGTTTTTAGAGGAGTTGATGACCTAGGGTAACCCTGGATGTTTGACTCTCTTGAAGATTGCATATTCTTATCAATTTTAATGGCCAAATTCTGAGCTTGAAGCAATGTGGTCGGCTCCTTGTCTCTAATCTGGTACTGGATCTTGCCACTTAATGCTTCTATGTAATAATCCAAAGTGGAAGCTGCAGGAGGAGCATAAGTAGCAGGGATGGAATTTGATAACCCTGTGAACTTATCGTTGAATTCATCCATGTTTTCCGTATCAGATTTCTTCATACTAGTCAAGGATGCCACTAGATGTCTAGGCTCCTTTTTGCTACCAAATTTTTCGAGGAACGTAGCCTTGAAGGCTGCTATGGTAACGAAAGGGTTGTTCTGCAAGTTGTCATACCAATTTCCAGCCTTACCATCCAAAGATAGAGCAAAAAGGGTCATGTATACATCTTCATGTTTGTCAGTACCCCTGACATAGGTACCACAGTATTTTGAAAAATATCTGAGATGTTGCTCAGCAGAGGTAGAGGCATCAGTTCCTGTGAAAGTGACAAGCTTATCAATAGCTTTTTTGGGAATGTCATGGGGCTGACCTGCTATCTGAGTGAAATTGAGCTGAGTAAAAAACTCACCCATTGTGTTAGGAAAACAGTTATTGTTTTGAAAATTTTCTAAGTTTTCTTGAAATAAAAGGTGGATGTCTGAAACAGACTCATATCCAAGTTCTTCAAGGATCCTACAAGAAGCAAGTTTGTTCAGTCTCCTCCTATAAACCTTTTCAGGCTCGGGGATAAAATTGAGCAAACTTTCAGAGTTTCTTCTAGTTGAATACCTTGAGGTGTTTACTGACAGTGGAGTCGCCGGGTGGATTCAAGTCTAATTCCTGAGAGTGAATGGACTAAAAATCTACCAAAAAAGGGGAAAAAAAGTAAAAAACTATAAAGAAACAAAGGTCGTCCAGGAACAAAAAGATTTGTCCCCGGCAACAGTGCCAAAAGATGTCCGTTGAATGCACACCAACAACAGAAATCTAAGGAACGTTGTCTCCTCACTTGAGAAAGTGGGAGAGGTGTGGCCTTGGGGGCAAGCACAGAGCCATGTACTGTCACCTACTCCTAGCTCCTCCGTTTAGGGTAACTCCTAACGAAGCCAAGAGGGGTTGTCCCTAACAAAGAGTTTTTTATGGCTCAATGTGTTTTAAGTGTTTTTGATGTTATGATGCGGATGGGTGTTTTTTAGGAGTTTTTGAATGATTACAACTTTATAATAAAATGAGCAATCCACGTTGCAATTACAAAACACAAGATTTGAGACGAACAATACAAAGATGACTTGGAAATTAAAGGGCATCCACAGATAGATAATGATTTAAGCAAACATTAGGGACAAATGGTCCAGATCAAGGCGATGCATGGAAGTTTAAGACCAGTGCCAATATGGAGTCAAAACGTGCCTGTGAATGCTAGAATACAAGTCTCAATAGTAGTGTTTGTGAGATTGTTTTGCAATTGTTCTTGGTTTATTTTATTGTAAATTTTAAAGATGATCTTGCCTAAGGTGTCTAGGAAACCTAACCGGAAATACTTTCAGTGGCTCCGTTTGAAGACATGACGGACCTGTCTGGAATCACAAGCTAGGTGTTCAGAGAATTTAACCAGCGAGTGTCTAGATTGGGTTGCCCGACGCCCACACTTGGAATTTGCCCACTACCTGAGTATTTATCGAGATAACGCTGGTGCGTTGGTTATGGGGTGAAAGTTTTATTATGTTATCACTTGCAAGATTAACAAATCTGATCACCATTCTGAGTACGAGTCCAACTTTTCAGGGTCGACAGAGCATACTAGGTGAGGGATAGCAACGAGGTAAATTTTAAGTGGGGAAATATGAGTTGGAAAGATTTTATTATTATGAGCACACAGTTCAACTCTCCTACAGAGAGTGCTGTTGACTTTGTCTTATGATAGAAGTTCAAGAGACTTTAATTAATCTATATGCTTGATGCAAGGATAATGCAGTGGGAATGCTCTTCGACAGAGAGTGCTCTTGACTTGGGTTATTGCAAGTTCAAGAGACTTTAATTAATCTATATGCTTGATGCAAGGATAATGCAGTGGGAATGCTCTTCGACAGAGAGTGCTCTTGACTTGGGTTATTGCAAGTTCAAGAGACTTTGGTTCTTTTTATAAGACAATCAACTTTTAAATTGAAACCACATGATAGCTCAACAAATTGTAAAACAACGAAACAATGTCATAGCAAAAAAAAAAAAAAACCACTTGCAAATGAAATAAATGATCTCAAGAAACTGATCTAGCAAAGAGAAGTAAAAATTGACTTAAAGATACACTGTCCCCGAAATTTCCAGCTAGCTGGTCATACGCAGGAAGACAATGGGGAAAGAGAGGTAGCACGCAATGTCAATGCGGCACTTGGGATGAAATCCCAAGGTACTTCTCAGGTCAAGACTGAAACAATTAAAAAGTTCCAAGTACAGAATTAAACTACTCTAAGCATGCAAAGTAAATCTGAGCTAAGAGCACAAGACACTCTTCCCCAAATGGGGAAGAAGAAACCAAAAGATGGGAGGCCTTTTCCTACTTTGCCCTTTTATTAAGAGAGTACAATATTTAGGATTTTCAACCTTAGAGAAATAAAAAGAACTTGGAAAGACAAATGGAACAAGCCTTAATGGCTCTTTTACAAGAGGAGAGTAATTTGGAAAATTTTGTCTTCTTTAGTTCAAATCCCAAGTATTTGGATCCTCTTGGTTTTGGTATTCAGTTTCTACTCTTCTCTTTGGTTTTTGTTCTTCTTTGGCTCAATCTTCAAGTCTTTCTCTTAGGATTGTTTTTTTTCGTGCCTGCACACCACACAAATCAACTCAAAGCACCCATCAACTGTTAATTAAAACAAATAAAATAGAAACTACGTCTAAGAAAGAGATCTACAAAAATAAAACTAAGTGCAAGATCTAATCTATGATATAAAAACAACAGTATAGTTGGCTGCAAAAAAAAATGAGAAATGGGGTAGCGAAAGAGAGCTGAGAGGGCAACGAAGGAGGGTTGCAAAAAGGAGGAAAAGAGGACAAAAAGGGGAGCGAACAGCAGTAAAGAATGCTGCAAAAAGGTGAAGGAAGAGGCTGAAAACAACGACGAAAGAGGTTAGCCAACAAAAAGGATAGTTGGCTGCAACAAAAGTGAAAAATAGGGCAGCGAAAAAAGGTGAAAAGAGAGGCAAACAAACAATAAAAATGGGGCAGCGAACAGTAAGGAAGAGGATTTAAAAACGAGGTAGCGAACATAGAAGAGGAGGACAAGCCAAACAAGGCAAGAAAGAAGAGGCTAGCAAGCAAGAAATCAAGAAGATCAAGGAGCAAACAAGAGAACTGGAAGAAAGAAGTTTGTAGATCCAGGTAACCAAATGTGTTTTTTGAAACTTTGTTGATGGAGGGAAGGAGAAGCTCCGACAGCTATGTCTCTTTCTTGGATTGGGAAATGCTTAGAAAGACCTGCAAGATGAGGGAGTTAGATGGAAAAAACCACTGGTTCATGAAGAAGAGCTTGATCTTAAGCTTGTTCTTCACCCCGAATGATTCCTGCAAAACCCTTACAAACAATATCAAATCCGAACAAGATACTCATAAACTAGATTGTTAGCCCTTCTAGAGTATATAATGAAGAATGATTTAATAATTGAAAAGGCAAGGTGAGAGAGATATCACCAAAGACAATGTGAATCCACAACTCCAATAACTCGTGCATGGACCTCCAAAGTCACAACTTTATTCCAACTTCAAACAAATATTACAATAATTTTGGCAGAGTGTTCATGCCCAAATTCTCCATCTGAAGAGAGTGCCAAGCACCTCTATTTATACAAAAAAATAAAGCCCAGGGCGGGCATTCATGAACTAAGGATCAAGCCAGAGTTAAGTGAGTTGAAGAGGAGCTAAACTGAATTGAACCTTTGTTGAAGGAGTGATTGGTGGGATTGATTTGAGTTGATTGGATTCCAAAACAAGGAGGAGGTGCCACATATCCATGTGTACCCACCAAGCTCCCTACCAACCCAATCACTTTCTCCACATGTCGGCTCAATCCTTCAATACCTCCGATCTCATAATCTACCCACTCACATGGACTCACCTGGATAGACAACACCACACCCAAGCTAGAGTGAGTCACGAAGATAGGTCCACTCCATTACACATTAGCGCAACATCAATTAATGGTTTAGCGTGAGCCTCGTCCTCACCCTCACGTCACTACCTATCACCCATTCGTATTGGTATATGCCATGGTTTTGTTAACATGTGCTTGAGTGACGTGGAGAGGGGGTCCACACCATAGAAAACGCATCCTCTTAAACTACGCTTACAATTACCTTAATGCTTGACGTCACCACTCCCTCACGAATTAAGCTAGCGTGAGGCTCCACCATTCACTTGCAATTTGTATTGGATAAACATTATGTGGCATGGTTTATAATTTATAATGTTTTAAGTGGAAGGGGTCCACCTTAATACCATTCGCTAGCCACCATTCTTTCCATATCAGCGTGAGTCCCACTTCATACTTCACCCTCACGTGATTTCTCCTTTTAATTAAATCACCATTATAACCCAAAGTTTGAGTTGTTACTCTTTAAAACCAAACGCATGATTTATGGTGACATCATGCCATGTCACCTCCCCCTTTAAAATATTCATTTTTTGACTTTTTTGAATATTTTGACTAAGTGCAGTTTGTCCAAACTTAGCATTTAAATGCTATTCTAAAGCTTCTTTAGCCGATTGATGACTTTCGGGATGCTTCGGCTGGTCGACTGATGGTGAGAGTGGCCCCTGGGTAAAGATGCTGCTCTGGGCTTGAAAATGAGCCCAACCATGCCGAAAACGGACTCCGGATCACTCTTTTATTACATTTTGAATTTTTCTATTTAAACCATTAAAAAATGGCTTAAAAATGAATTTTTTTCTTTTCTTTTCAGAATCCAACGAAACTTTAGGAGACCCTAGTACATGTTCATACGACTCAATCAGAATCCCTAGCATGACAAAAAAACTGACACGGAGGCTCTAATAACCTCCCAAGGCCGAAACAACAAGACAAATACCCCAGCTTTGGAGGAGCGAGTGAATAACTCAGAAATTATTGGTCATTTGTTCAACAACCAATAATAACCAAGGGAAAAAACACTCTGGGCTAGTCGGCTTGATGCCCAAGTCTAGGAAGCCGAGCCTTTTATAAAAAATTAAATGCTAGGACATTTTTTACAATCTCACCAAGGGGATATGAACATGTATTTACAAAAAGTTCCGAACAGAGTCCCAGGAAAAGGCTAGTAGACTTTTGAATTCTGATCACGAACAAGTGTACTTGTTCAATGCTCTGGCGTCTCACCGAAAAGTCCACTAAGTGAAAAGTTAGTGGATAACAGTCTATTACCAAGTATTTGACCTAGCGTCAAATTATGGAGCCTATGGCTGAGGTAGATGGTCTGTTATGAGGACAGTACTATAAGCCCTAGACAGGGTCTAGGTGTGTGTGACACTCTAATCGTCGATCAGTGGGCTTTGTGATCTTCTCCAAGGCTTAGCTACCCTTGGTTAAGACACCTTAGTACCCAATCTTGGTGTCACACGGAGTGTGAGATAAAAGCCTTAATAATTCTCTATGATGTGCGTTGAGTGGTGATGAAAGACCACCTTGACCACTTGTATTGACCACAGGGCACTTGAAGAAGGCTGAAACAAAAGTAAAAAATACTTAAGGACCTTTAGTACCACTAAGGGGTCAAAGTGAAAGTGCAAAAAGACCTTTAGTACCACCAAAGGCAAAAGTTAAAATTAGAAAAGAATAAAATATTATTATTTTGATCTTTTTGATTTTTGGTCCACTTACAGGTGACTCAAAGGATATAAAAGAAGATCAATCCATTTCATTATGACACACACACTTGCTCTCACAGGTACAACTGCTCCATCAGAAGATCTTACAGGTTTTGGAAGAAGAAAGTTTTTATGATTATGCCCTAGTATGGATGAGTTTAGCTAGGGCATCATCACTTACTGAAATAAAACCCTAAGCTAGGGTTTCATTGTCAAAATTGTAGCAGTTGGTTTATGAGCTAGGGTTTCACCCTAACTCCTCCTTCATCTCACGGGAAGCTATAAGGTCTCTCAGATTTTCGGGAAGCTCTGCATGTATCACCGGGCAGTCTCAAGTTCTCCACGGGCATCCCTCTTCGTCCATGGGATGCCCTCCTCTTCCTCAGACAGGGCTCGACCCTCTTCTTTTCTTCCTCGGGCAGCTCACAACAACTGTCAGTGCGGGTCTCGGGCCTGTTGCTCACCCTTGGGCAGCCTGTTAGGCATACCCGTGAGGGTGTTGTGGCTGCGCGGACCCTTGGGCAGCCTCAGGCAGACCCGTGAGGGTCTAGGGTGGCATCCCGCAACCTGTGAAAGCTGTCAGGTCTGCACAGACCCTTCGGGCAGCCTACAGGACAACCCTAAAGGACCTCTGCGAGGACAGTTTGCCCTCTGGGCAGCAGGATAGCTGCACAACAGAGCAGCCAGGCAGGGAAGCTAACGGGAAAGAGAGAGAAACAAATGGGTAGGAGAGAGAAACAGTTCTGAACAAAAGTTAAACAGATCCGGGCAGGGTCTGAACAGTTTGGGCACGAGAGAGAAGATTAGGACATCAAGCCCTAATTTTTGTAAAAAACCATTTTGGCATTTTTGTGGAAAAAATTTATCTTCTGTGTAATTGTGGTACAACCTAGTTAGGGTTTGTAGATTTTTTGGAAAAACTCAGTCATCTCATTTACGAGATGAATTACTATTTGTTTTTGGGGTTTTTGTCCTTCAAAGGTTTCCCCAGTGAAAAATCTTGTGTTCAATGTGTTGATGTTGTTTACTGCACTTATCATTTGTTTAATTAAGTCTGCAAATTTTAAAGTATTCATGGTAATGATAAAACTCAATAGTTAGTTGATCCAATTTTGATACCCTTTAAAACTCCAATCTTTTTTGTATTCACCATAGCCCTACTTAAACCTTCTGCCACAGTAAGAAACAATAGAGGTGGAAGGGGACACCCTTGTTGTAGTCCTTAGCTTGGCTTGAAAAATCTTGTAGCTAAAGCATAAATCAATATAGTGAAAGAAACCGCGTAAACACAATTCATTACGTAAGTTACAATTCTACACAGAATCCCATGTGAATCAGCATAAGCCTTGAGTAGTTTCAATTCACCTTGTCATAAGCTTTCATTACCCAAGCTACAACTCTACACCACATGTGAATCAACATAAGCCTTGAATAGTTTCAATTCACCTTGTCATGTCAATTTTGACTACCATGACAGACATCATCTTGGTTTTTATTGAATGGAAACCATCTTGTGCAATAGCAATCACCTCATGGTTTTGTCAACCCGACAGTAAATCAAATTGCCTAAGTGGCCAGGAAACTTGGGTTCGGGGAGGGGCATGGTGACACCACTTTCTGAACATAGGACTTCGGTACGTTGGGGGTACTCTACACACACACACATATTATTTTAACTTTTTATAATTATAATTTATTAATTATATTACATATGAAATTCAAATCATTTTCACTATTTAACAAGTAATGCACTATAACATACTAACTTAAAGTTACTTACTAAATAGAAAAACATGCACGTTGCATCAAAGTTCATTGATACAAAGTGGAAATTACATATTAAATTATGAATCACAAGTCTGAATATGAAAAACCAAGTGGAAATTCAAATTACATATTTGATACTGACTATAGATATAATATATGTCCACTGCCATATTACATCCAAATTTTTCCTAAAGGCATTTTCAAATATGAAATAGAAAATTAAAAAAACATTGAACAATGAACAACATAGCTGATTTGGCTTCTTGAAGTCATCTCTATTAGGCTATCTACTTTTGCAACATCATTATCATCGGCATCATTGAGGTCCTTGATCAACAAGCTCTCTAGGTAGGCATCACTCTCAAGTGGAATCTCCTCCTCATCCATAGCAACTGGAGGTATCTCGACAAGGCCATTTGGTTGTATCTCCTTGTCCACACATATCGCATTATCTATGCATTTATCCCATCTGTTGAAAGGACCCTTCTTGTTGTACCTTTGGGTGTTTTTGAGACATGAGTTGAAGTGTGCTTTGAATGTAGACTAGGTTCTTTTCCTTTCTCGATCCCAACATGTTTTTCTTCATTGAATGGATGAAACCATGAGTGATCCAATTCCTCTCTCAAGATGAGGAATGAGTTATGTGCCCAATTAATTGTATGGTATTGTTAATGGATAATAAAATTCTCAGGGAAAGGCAATGCTAAGTATGTAAAATTTAAATTAATACAGAAACAAGATGAGGAACTCCGAACTAGCTACTTGCCCAAGTAATCGTATGGAAAATTGTTGCAACTTAGGAGCATGGACACCATGAAGCCAGCCACCAATAATGAAATAGATCCTTCTTGTGCCTATCAATCAAAGAAGCATGTGATCTAAAGACACCTCTCCCATGGGAAAATTGGGCAAATTCAAATCGTATCTCATAGGCCTCTTCTACAAGACCATATTATTTTTTAACAACAATCATGAATCCTTTCACCACCTCTCTATCTTAGGAAGGAGGCCTCCTTCCTATTGTGGGTTCATACCATTTTGGATTATTTTCATAGTCTGCCATATGAAGCAGGGGGTTCTATTTATTCCACTTCCCATTTATAAATGATTTCAATTGTGACCATAAAGTATGATCTTTTGGATTTGTGATGGATTTCATCCTCTCACACATAGAGTCCACGTTGTCATAAATCTCACCTAGACATGGACCAACTATGTTTGCATAGTGAAGCATGTCACATATTGGCTCTACAAATTTCACAACAAATTTGACATCAACCCAAAAATTATTATCCACAATCAACCTCTTTAACTCCATAGTTGCATCTAAGGTTAGATAGACTCCATTGGTCCCATATCTTTGATAGTTGTGGTAGCTAAGGCCCTTGCCATCTCCACAAGTCTCCTATGCATTATGTAGTAAGTGGCAAATTTGGTATCAATTGGTTTAAGAAGCTCCATTTTTGCATGCCTACGATAAATGGCTTGTGAATGGTGGTAGTTGCATATTTGAATTTTATGACCATTCTCAATTAACACCTAAGTCTATTCAATTTTCCCAATGTCTTTCAATGCATTATTCAAAGAATGCATTGCACATGGCATCTATAAAATATGCCTGGGGTACATCAAGAATTCACAAATAAAAAAAATTAGATTTATGCAGTCATTTATGAATAAATATAAAAAATTAGAAAGAAAATCAGGCTTGTAATGAAAAATCAGAAATCAGACTTGTCACTAACCTCTACGTGTTTTGGACCATCATCTTCGTTTCCTTACAAACTGGAGCTGCATTAGTAACAACTTGAACAACATTAGATGGCCTCACCTCCCCAATGGCATTATATAATTGGTCTTTTAATAACAAAGTGTTCTTTTCTTGACCAAAACAAATCAATGGCCTTTAGAAAATATGGGCCAGAAACGGAAGAGATGATGTTTATGAATGGACGATTTCGACAATTAGTCCAACCATACATAACAATGGAGCATCCTTTTAGACTCCAAGATGTCTTAAATGGTGTGATAGCATTCTCAAGATGTGCTTTCCCCTTGTCCACCAACACAGTTTTGTGCTTCTCTTAACTAGGTGCCTTTACCATGCAGGTCCATCATTAATGACACATGCCATTTGCTAAAAATACGATGAGCGGGATGCATTGAAAGGAATGGAACATGTAAGAAAAAATCTTGCTATTGCAAGTTCAACGCCTTGCTTGCCTTTTACATCAAACGTGTCATAAATGTCATGAAGTTCAGGCTTCTGGTTAGTTGAGTTGTACTACTTTTTGATGCTTTTGATGACACACTCTCATCACCAAATTGATCTTCATGATCAGAGGGAGTTTCTTCATCATTGGAGTCATCATTGTCATTGACATTATGGCATGGCCTTGAGATTGACTTGCCTGCCTTACCATTAGCCCTTTGTTGCTCCCTTTGTGCACTAGGGAGTCTAGTGGGATCCTATGGGTCTCCATAACAAACCTCAACACCCTTCCTTGAAGTATTAATAAAATAGGCTTTAACTCGTATAGATGCCTTTCCATTTAGCATGACAAAAATTGCATTTTTTTAAGGATGTCCACCCTCCACCCTTTGTGGGCTTTGTCCTCTCATATTTCCATAGTGGATATTAAGAATTTGATGAAGTCATTTTGGGGAAATAACAAGAGACTCAAAAATAGGAAGAGAAGTGAAATCTCGAAATAAACTACCTTCACTATTGGACTATGTGTTTCCCCTCAATGCTAGATTGTTTTCACCTTTCACCTCACTGTTGGATTATGTTTAACCTTTCTCCTCATTGTTAAAGTGTTAGAAGAGCGCCGCTCCTGGATTGTTAGAGGGTAGATTGCTACCTTATTGTTGGGTTCTCCTCCTTCAACACTGTTTGATTGTTGTTGCTCTCTTTCTTCTTCAATTTTCTTCACAGTCGAGGAAAAAATGCAAGAAATAATAGCAAAATGTGGGTTTAAGGGCTGAGTTAGGATTTGGGAGAAGCACCCACCAATTCCCCCCCTATTCCTTCGTTCATTTTTTTTTAATTGTTCTGTTTTACCCATAGGTCTGTCAAAGACAGTCCAGGGCCCTAGGTGTCTCTAAAAATTGAGGTACTTTGTCCCTGTCGAGTTCGATCCCCTATTTTCCTTGCACACGTTTTGGGTATGTGGGTGAAGTTTTGAGTAAAGTTGGGTACCTTTGTGACACCCTCATTTCTACTACCTTAACAATTATTTGGTATATATAATTGCATAAGGAGATTGTTTTCACCTTTCACGTCACTGTTGGATTATGTTTAACCTTTCTCCTCATTGTTAAAGTGTTAGAAGAGCGCCGCTCCTGGATTGTTAGAGGGTAGATTGCTACCTTATTGTTGGGTTCTCCTCCTTCAACATTGTTCGATTGTTGTTGCTCTCTTTCTTCTTCAATTTTCTTCACAGTCGAGGAAAAAATGCAAGAAATAATAGCAAAATGTGGGTTTAAGCGCTGAGTTAGGATTTGGGAGAAGCACCCACCAATTCCCCCCCTATTCCTTCGTTCATTTTTTTTAATTGTTCTGTTTTACCCGTAGGTCTGTCAAAGACAGTCCAGGGCCCTAGGTGTCTCCAAAAATTGAGGTACTTTGTCCCTGTTGAGTTCGATCCCCTATTTTCCTTGCACACGTTTTGGGTATGTGGGTGAAGTTTTGAGTAAAGTTGGGTACCTTTGTGACACCCTCATTTCTACTACCTTAACAATTATTTGGTATATATAATTGCATAAGGAGATAGGCTTGTGTTCATCAAAAGGCAGACTTATTAGATTTTGGCATGAAAGCAATAAAGGTTGAGTTGAAGGTGCCAACATTTTTTCGTTGGCTTTTGATTTCTTAATGACCCTCAATAAGTCTTCACGAATAATTTAATAAAACCGAAGGAAGAATTTAATTGGCCATCCCTCGAGCCAAGATTTTAATCCTTTTTGAATCTATGAAGAACTTTCTCCAGTTCAAGGTTTGGAACCTCATCCATCGATCTTCTTTATCTTATTCCGAAACAAACCTTGGGTAGTGGGATGCCATGTGAACTATTTTTGCAATGTTCACCCTATTGTCATCCTTATACACTCCTTTAAAATATTCTATTTCAAGTTTGGCTAAGTCCTCAAAACTGGAGACATCCTTACCATCTTGTTTCTCTACCCCCTTTTATTCTATTTGACCCTTTGTTTGGGGATGATATGTAGTGCTAAGGTTCAATTGGTACCCCGAAGTTTAAACAACTCTTGTCAATTTCTCTAGTGAATGTGGGGTTTTGATCGGTAACAAAGGAAGTTGGCGACCATGTAACTTAAAAATACGATCCATGGAAATTTGGATAGTTGAGGAGGGTGTGATGAGGCACAAAAATGAGCATATTTGGGAGATGACTGAATACCACCACGATAATTGATTTGTTACCAGCTCTCGAGAGTCCCACTATAAAATCCATAGAGATGTTAGTCCATGGTTGTGTTGGGATCGATAGTAGTTGTAGCATGCTTGGCGTTTTTATTGTATCACACTTGTGTGTTTGGAAAGTGTCATAGGGTACGACAAAATTTTAGATCCTTGTTTTCATGTCCTCCCTAAAGAATGAGTGCTTAGCTCTTTTATAACGAAAGCTAACTTATTGTAGGTGATGAATGCAACTCCTATAAGACCCTTTGTTTTGTTTTATGATAGAATTCTTTCGTAGAAAAATGCACTCTATCTTGGTGTGTGTATACCGTTTAGGAGGGATTGAATCTTCTTAAAGGCTTTGCATGAGTTGAACTATAGTGTCATTTTCTAGACATTCTCAACAAGCTTTCTTGAGTCAACCTGAGACTGTTGAATTTTAGGCTACTTTCATAAACTGGTAATTATGAATGCAATTTTAAAATTTTTCTTTTGCATAATTACACATGAAAGTACCATATTAAATCACATATGAAAAATATGACATGAATCAATTTCAATAGTCTACTAAATAGAGCAGAAAGTAAAGACATCACATCACAATAGACATGCACAGTAGACACCATGATTTACCTTGGAAAACCCTCTTTCTCGTAGAGGGGAAAAACCCAACAACCCTTCTTATGATAGATTCATGATAGAAGAACAAGTATACATCAAATGATCATGAACAACAAAACCCTTTCACACGTAAGGGTATACAGAAATAGAGAGATTGAGTACTTATCTTTTCATTTAGGACATGTAGCTGCAATGCCTTGTTGGATCACATCAAGGGCTTTTACAAATCCCTAGTATAGCTGTAGGAGCAAGTGCCTCTATCTATCCATCACATGGTGCCAACCTCTATCTGCACACATACGACTGTGGGAAACAAGACAAGTCATATCTAATCTTAGATCTGAACTGTAGCATGAAGAGAGCCCTTTCAATGATGACATTAGGCCATGAGAAACAAAGATGACACTCAATGGCAGCCCTTTACAAGATGTATATAAGATGAGTCAAGAAGATAGCTAAAGTGTTGCTTGTAGAAGAGGAGGTAACCTGAACAAGGTAACTGTTGTCATTAGTTAGACTCATCAAATCTTGCATCAAAAGAAAAATGATATATATAAGATGAAGGGATCCTTGTAGATAAAACCCAACCATCAAACTCTAACCACTGCCATCATTGATCCGAGATACCAAGAGAAGATTCTACCTATAAATGATGACTACGGCCACCAATCAATTTGTCCAAACCTTAACTTCTTCAATCCATTGAACCTTGACTATTGTTGACCAAACAAGAGGTTGTTGTTGACCCAGAAGGACTGTCACTGACTTTTGTTGATTAGATCAGATCTATAACATACTGTAAAAACCATGGATACCTGAATTAAAACCACAGGTGCCTTAATAGGGCATCCGGTACCTGCTGATGCTCTGGATCATGTCCTTAGTGCTGTTAGATACCATTGTCAATTGGTGTATGCCATTGCAAAGGTTGCGGTAGAGTTAGGTTGCTAGAGGTGTGCCCTAACAAGGATGCCATGAGGCTGGAACAACCCTGGCACAGTTCCGTGAGGCTGTAACAAACTCTAACAGGGATCCGAATGGTTGTTGAAGACTAAACTGAACCTCAAACTCCTGTTGTTTCCTTGTAGACTGAGTTAGACCTCCACGAGAGAGAGAGAGAGAGAGAGAACAATACCAACAATTTCTCCACGAAATTTTCTTCTTGAATCAGAGATCAAAGGTCACATGTGTATGTTCAAATGAGAGTGATTCTCTATTTATAATTTTCCATTGAGAGGTAAGTCCATAAGTTAAGGAACCCACCCTTAGGGTCATTTAATCATTTTGGTGGACTTTTAATCCTTTGATCTATTGACTTTTTGGTCTTTTAACCTGTCTTGGCCTTCTGACCTTTTTTTAGTCTTTTAACTTTGATCTTTTAATCTTTTGTAGTCTTTTGACACCTTTAGTGGGGTTATTGACCTCGTACTTGGGCTTATGACATATTCTCTTTAGTCAGGTGGAAATTGAACCCTTCTCTTGATCTTCATTATCAAGAATGCCCTAGAACCCTTAGGGTGTTTCAAGACCTTTTGGCTTGAGTCCTTGTAACTCAACCAATTAGTACATGTCCTCTTTTCAATGGTCAACTTGTCTTCTAGAATATTCACCATAAGAAATTTTTTTGTTGATGTTATCTCCTTTGCATGAGGAGATCTCATGTTATCAACATCCTGGTCCTTGACCAATTCTCAGCCCTAGGTCGATGCCAATTCTCCTAGAGAATGACTCTCGTTGCTGCCCAAAAATCAACAGGGACTAGTAGGGATAAGGCAAAGAAAGATCCATCTGCCTCAAATGGACTGGGTAAAGCATCAACCACCTCATTTTCTTTACCCTTCTGATTTATAATCATATAATAATACCCCAACTTCTTAGTGATCCACTTATGCTGCTTTGGTGATGATAATCTTTGTTCTAGGAAAGACTTTTGACTATGTTGGTTAGTCTTGATTTACAAATACCACCCTATGAGATATGGGTGCCTTGTCGTTTCAACTTCATGATGGATGGCCGATATCTCTTTCTCATATGTGGATATGCCCAAAGTTGTGTGAGATATCTCATATGTGGATATGCCCAAATTGTGGTCACACAACTGCTTAGTCGTTAATGCCAAGGGAAACCCTTTGTGCATCAATATCACTCCAAGACCTCTTCTCGAGGCACAACATTCCAAGACAAATGTCTTAGTAAAATTTGGGACTGATAACACTGGAGTAGTGCACATGGCATTCTTTTAAGCTAAGAAGGCTTGTTCGCCTGCATTAAGAGTGAAGATAAGGGAACAATTTTTTTTTCATTATTTTTCATAAAGTTCTTGTAGGTTGTAGTAGCCTATAAGTCCTAAATATCCACACAAGCTCTTTAGGGTCTTGAGGCAGGGACGATCTTGCATAGCCGCAACTTTCTTGGGTTTTATTTGTACTCCATCTTGACTTGCAATGTGACCCAAGTATTCAACCTCTGAAGCCCCAAAAGCACATTTGGAATGTTTCATGATTAATTGGTGGTCCCAAAATAGTTGCAAGGCTCTATTGACATGTTTTGCTATAGATCAAGATATCATCAAAGACCACCAACACAATATTGCATAAGAAAGGTTGAAAGATCGTGTTCATGAGGCTTTGAAAGGTGGAAGGAGCGTTGCAAAGGCCTAAGGGCGTCGCTAAAAACTCATAATTACATTGATGTGTGTAGAAAGTTGTCTTAGGTATGTCAGTCTCTTTCATCCTTGGTGGTTATCTATAATAAAGGTCAAGTTTAGTGAAAAACTTGGCTCAATGAAGTTCTTCCAAGAGATCATCAATTACTGGGATGGGAAATTTGTCCTTGATGGTTAATTTATTTAGAGCTTCAAGACACATGCATTAATTTCCTTCATTCTTTAATATAGCGATAACCAGATGAGTAAGGGATTGTACTAGGATGTATGACTCCAAACTCCAACAATTATTGAATGCTCTTTTTCTAAAAGGATGCACATTGGGTGGTTGACTCCTTGGGATCAATGGAATACCATGGTCATGCTTTCCATGTGAAGGTGGTAAATTTGGGGGTGTTTCAAATACCTGTTGATGTTTAGAGAGGACGCACTACGAGTTAGGGTGAATTTCTTGTTGGGGAGGGGGATGTCCACTACTTAGATGGCTACTATGACATTGAATTGTGCATTAATGTTTGAATGGCCTTTATTTAATAACTTTTCCAAAGAATGAGAGGTGATAATATGAGGGGAACAAGATGTAATCTCCTCGAGGGTATGTTTTTGCTTTCTCTTAGTAAAGCTAATGTATAAATCCTTGAAATCCATGGTGATAGGTCCCAAAGTGTGTAGCAAATATGCCCGAGAACTACATCACAACCGCCCATTTGAATTTTCACATTTTCACATCGACCACCACATTTCATCGTATTGCCATTGTCTGTCATATTTTGAAAATGAGCTATATGATAGACACAACACTAGGTTTCTTTGGCTATTTTTTTATAAATAAAAGTGTGGATGTTGTCGTTGTCAATCAATAGAATCACTTTGCGGTGCTTGATGTAACCAATCAACTTCAAGGTTTGGGTGTCGAGAAACTTGATAAGGAATGGAGAGATTTGGCCTTCCTCGTAAGGAGCTTGCAAGGTGGTTTCTTTGTATGCGGGAGGGGTGGCGTTCTCCAAGTCTGGTTTAGGGGTGCCTTTAACTAGGAAAGATAATGTTACAGAGGTCCACTTTTTCGTAGGTGAAAGAAAGCCCTAATTTCAATAATAATTACTTTTAATACTCAATAAATAATACTTAACAATTATAGAACCTACATATAGTAGAAAAATGGGTTGAAACATTTTGAAATAGGTTACATCATTACAAAATTAGCTTGGTACTCTTTTTATGCTTCTTGCTTTAAATCTCTGTATTCCAACATTGACTTAATATGGCATTTGATGCCTCAATTAAAGTACAGTGCCCAAGAGAGAAAAACTGAACTCAGATCAAGGTGCCTCCTTGTTATGGATGAAATATGGCAAGCCTAGATGTTATCTGTGTCCTCTGTTTCAACAAAGTGACATCTGTTCGTCTATTTGCACAGCCAAAGAAGAGTTAAGTTCAAGGATTTATGTGAGTTGATTTCTTGTTTACTGAAAACATTTCTTTAAGTTATTTTCTTAGCATGTCAATGTGGTCATCTATGTGAAACTTGCTGTATATATTATTAAAATCTCGGTGCCATACAAGTCTATATTGTTCAGCATTAACTTCATTCTTGTTTATCTTTTATTTTCATTTATCTGACAGTGTTATGGGTATAGTATAGTGCATCATCCAGTTCCACATACATGTTCATGTGAGCTAGGTATTATTTTGCTAATGTTGAACCTCTTCATAGAGTTCATTATTTTGTTCATGTAGGAGGAGAGCTACTCTGCTCCTCTAATAGACATGTTAAGCTCTGATATTTGCATCCCACCAACCTATTATCTATAGCAATCTTGGTCATATTCACTCTAGTAGCCAGTGCCACTAATTGTTAGGAGATAATTCTTACTGACGAAACAAGCATTAGAAGTAAGTGGTCATGCTAATCATGTTTTTTGGTAATAATCATTGGATTCTCAGGACTGCTATATGTTAGGGTATGTGTGAAGGGCAGATTGGTTGTGCAATAAAACTTTCTATATTGTTCCAAGGATTAATGTATATTGGGTTGTGTAAAGCGTGGATGGTTGTGTAATAACATTGTCTATATTATTTCTAGGTACATTAAGATTAAGATTGCCTGTTCTACGGGCTAGAAATCCACATCCGTGGCAGGTGCGATTGGTGCAATGCGTACCAGCTCTATCCATTGCAACAACTTTTTTTGTTTTGGGTTCCATAAATAAGGATTCTTTCATCGGATTTGGTGTTTGGACTGCCGTAATGCTTATTGATTTCTTTTTTTGGCGCTGCAATGCATCATATGACACTGCCAAAGATGGCAGAGAGGATGGGAAAAACTTACAATTTGTGAAAGGTTGGTAATTTATTCGCTGTTTATACAATTAAAAGAGCCCATGGGGCTCCATAACATCACAGCAGCATCAAGGCTGTAATAACCTATAAACTGCCAATTGTTTTCAGTATTTACTTGTAGGATAGCTTCAAGCTTGTAGATAGTTCATTCTTTGGATATTTGGCCTAGATTTAAACTATTATATATTAGCAAATATTTTAAATTGAACTTGATTCACTGGAGTTTACGTGTAATGACATCATTAGGCAAATATGTTTACGCTTCAGGGAAAAACATTTAGTGTATAGCTATTTAGGAAAACATATGCAAACTTCTGGGAAATGCATTTAGTGCATAGCAATATTTCTGCAAACAACTTTTGAGTATAGGAATATATAATTATTGCAAGTAATTGTTTCAGTGTGAGTTAGGTACATTTTTGTGATGTTAGAAGTGGCTAAATGCATTTTTTTACAATGAACCAAAATGCATTTTTATTACAATGAGCCTCTGTTTGAAAAAATTGCAGGGTCATCAGTATCTATGTTACCTTTTAAACTTCATTTCTAAATTTATCTTCTTGCAAAACAAGTCCATCTAGGATAATGCATCACATGTGTTTGGCATACAACATAGAGTTGCATTTGCCTATGGATTTAGAAAAGGCATAACCACATCATAATAATTTTGGAAGTGCTCTTGACAGAAATTGACAACATATGCTAAAGTTCTTAAAGCAACCTCTTGCATCATCCTCCTTCCCTGAGCGCAAAACAACAACTGTTTTGCAATTGATTTTCTCACTATACCATCTACATACGTTAATGTTGAATGAATGGTGTCTTTTTTGGTGTATGCATTTCTTGGTTCAACGTTCCACTACTTTAAGTGGTTTACTAGTTTTTATTGCCTTACAAATGATTGCATTTCTTCATTTAGTTGTGTGACCGTGTTCTTGCTTAGCACTACTCTATGATGTCTGGGAGTTGACTATGCAACAGTAAGCAAAACTTCTTGCATGTATACCCTTTAATTCAATTCTACACCTATTGATCTCTACCTGCATAAGTTTTGTTGACCACATTTGCACTACACCATCACTATCGAACTAAGTTTTGTTGTAGTGCGACCATTAACTTGTCATCCTACAATCTTTCCTTTGCAATGGATTGCATCTCAATCGAGGAGAGGTAGCATCCTTGACTCTTGAGATTGTGATTATGCCCCCATATTGTAAAATGTGCCACAGTAAATAGTGCACGGTGTGCTAGGACAGTTTAACACTTGACAATGTACTCATGCAACCATCACAAAATTGAAACCTTGTCTTTGTTACCTTATCTACATGTGTTTTATCAATGTACAATGGTTAAATCCATGCTTCATTATTCATTTTGTTTTAGTGTGCGCGATAAAATTTAGTCTTAAACGCATTTCTCCATAAAATCCTTGAAAGTACAGATTTAGCATAGTGGATTGATAGAGGAAGTATTGATTTGGAATGAAATCCCATCATCAATATATGCCTTATTAAAATTTAAAAGTATCAGGAATCTCTTGATGTGACCTTGAATGATCTCTTGCTCCTATAGAGGTGCATCTCAGTCGAGGAGAGGTTGCATCCTTGAGTCTTGAGATTGTGATTATGCCCCCATATTGTAAAATGTGCCACAGTAAATAGTGCACGGTGTGCTAGGACAGTTTAACACTTGACAATGTACTCATGCAACCATCACAAAAATGAAACCTTGTATTTGTTACCTTATCCACATGTGTTTTATCAATGTACAATGGTTAAATCCATGCTTCATTCTTCATTTTGTTTCAGTGTGCGCGATAAAATTTAGTCTTAAACGCATTTCTCCATAAAATCCTTAAAAGTCCAGATTTAGCATAGTGGATTGATAGAGGGAGTATTGATTTGGAATGCAATCCCATCATCAATATATGCCTTATTAAAATTTAAAAGTATCAGGAATCTTTTGATGTGACCTTAAATAATCTCTTGCTCCTATAGAGGTGCTTGCTTTCATTTTGTAGGCAGTTGTTTGAACTCATACGCCCTTTTGTTTGAATGGCCAGATGTAAGCATGCCTCTACTTGATAAAATTAATATCATGGAGGAGGCAACTCTTTGCTACCTGTTACTTTTTGTAGCATGAATTTTTGTACTGGATAATGACATACACAAATGGACCATTGCCTTGGAGCTATAAAACAATTTTGAAGCCAAGGTCATGGATATACAGGATGTGATACAAAAAGTAGTAATGTAGCTAGTTGTCTAGTGTACACCAGTGTTATCAAAACAGGTTCGTAGTAATGTAGCTAGTTGTCTAGTGTACACCAGTGTTATCAAAACAGGTTTGGTTCAGGCAAATCCGGATAGTCTGATCGGTTTACAGGCTTTTCCATTCCGGTCAGGGCCCTGGACTGCTTGGGCTGGATTTTGAGCCTGAACCGCCCCTGAACCGATCGATTCCGTACGGAGCTGGACCAAAACCGCTGAACAGACCGGTTTTGAACGGTTCCGTATGGAACCGGTCCGGTCCGTACAAAGCCGTATCACATCTGTATGGGGACCCACATAACTCAAATTTTTGTTCTAAACTTCAATGATGTATTTTGGTTCAAAACTTCAGTGATGTATTTTGGATCAGAACTTCAATGATGTATTGCACACGATGATATTTTGGTTATTTGCACCTGTACTTGCTATATATATGAGAAACTTTACATATTTGTGTATTAATGGTTTGGATTCATATGTATGCACATGAATATTTTATGTATTTTTTTGTGTATTGGTTTTTTTCGGTTCCGGCCGAGTTCACATTTTGGGCTTTGTCGGTTAGATGACCGGTCTGGCTCTGATAACATTGGTGTATACAATATTTACATTTTTTCATTTGTAAACAGTTGAGTTGTGATTTTGTCATGTTTTTAGGTCTGTCAATTACTTAGCTGCAAGCTAGTTAATTATGGTTACAATGTTCCACTACTTTAAGTGGTTTGCTAAATTTTATTGCCTTACAAATGATTGCATTTCTTCATTTAGTTGTGTGACTGTGTTCTTGCTTAGCACTACTCTATGATATCTGGGAGTTAACTATGCAACAGTAAGCAAAACTTCTTGCATTACACCATCACTATAGAACTAAGTTTTGTTGTAGTGCGACCATTAACTTGTCATCTTACAATCCTTCCTTTGCAATGGATTGCATCTCAGTCGAGGAGAGGTAACATCCTTGACTCTTGAGATTGTGATTATGCCCCCATCTTGTAAAATGTGCCACAAAAAATAGTGCATGGTGTGGTAGGACAGTTTAACACGACAATGTACTCATGCAACCATCACAAAAATGAAACCTTGTCTTTGTTACCTTATCTACATGTGTTTTATCAATGTACAATGGTTAAATCCATGCTTCATTCTTCCTTTTGTTCAAGTGTGCACGATAAAATTTAGTCTTCAACGCATTTCTCCATAAAATCCTTAAAAGTACAGATTTAGCATAGTGGATTGATAGAGGAAGTATTAATTTGGAATGAAATCCCATCATCAATATATGCCTTATTAAAAGTATCAGGAATCTTTTGATGTGACCTTAAATGATCTCATGCTCCTATAGAGGTGGTTGCTTTCATTTTGTTCGCAGTTGTTTGAACTCCCCTGCCCTTTTGTTTGAATGTCCAGATGTAGGCATGTTGCTAGTTGCTAAAATTAATATCATGGAGGAGGCAATCGTTTTCTACATGTTACTTCTTGTAGCATGAATTTTTGTACCAGATAATGACATACACAGATGGACAAAGGCCTTGGAGCTATAAAACAATTTTGAAGCCAAGGTCATAGGGATATACAAGATGTGATACAAAAAATAGTAATGTAGTCAGTTGTCTAGTGTACACCAATGTTATCGAAATCGGTCTGGTTCAAGAAAAACTGGTCGGTCCGATCAGTTTACAGGGTTTTTCGGTCTAGTCAGGGCCTTGAACCGCTTGGGCTGGATTTTGAGCTTGAACCGTCCAGTTTCGTATGAAACCGCACCAAAATCACTGAACCGACCGATTTTGAATGATTCCATACAGAACTAGTCCGGTCCGTACAATGTCGTATGGCAGTTGTCCAGGGACCCACAGAACTCAAATTTTGGTTTTAAACTTTAGTGATGTATTTTGGATCGGAACTTCAGTGATGTATTGCACTCGATGATATTTTCATTATTTTCACCTGTACTTGCTATATATATGAGAAACTTTGCATATTTGTGTATTAATGGTTTGGATTCGTATGTATGCACATGAATATATATGTTTTTTTGCAAAATATGAATATTTTATGCATTTTTTTGTCTACTAGTTTTTTTCCTGCTTTTTTTTTCGGTTTCAGCTCGGTTCTTGGTCTGGTTCACATTTTGGGCTCTGTTGGTTCGATGAACGGTCCAGTTTTGATAACATTGGTGTACACAATATTACATTTTTTCATTTGTAAACAATTGAGTTGTGATTTTGTCATGTTTTTAAGTTTGTCAATTACTTAGTTACATGCTAGATAATTATGGTTACATTGATTCCCCTTGAAGTCATTAAGTTATGTTCAACATTAGTTATTTTCAACTAGACTCTCCAAACTTGCAGAGACCCATATCAACCTTCTTTTAGAGAGAGTAGGGATATCCTTTCAAGTCTGCACATAGATATAACCCAGAGGAAAACCACTAATTTGCCTACACATTCTTTCCATTTTTATCTGGTATTCTAATTTGCATTCCATCCAACCATGAAAGGCTCGTTGGGTTGATGAAACTTGAGTGTTATTGTAACCCACGATAAAATTTGATTTTTCATACATAAACAAAGTTGTTGCCAGATTTGGCTAACCATGTTTATTGATGCCTTTCATTTCTAGGTAGATTATCTTGGGGAAAGCCCCCAGGCATTTCCTCCCCCTCATTTCAAGGATGGTACTTAGGGTTTCTCGTTGCACCAAAACCCGTAGATATTAGTGTTATCACATATATAGCAGTCGGGCTACCATATTCTATTTTTCAGATTCCAGTACACTTTTCAGCCTATTCCCTTACATATGAGATGCATAGATGAGCATTTATGATGGATCACTATTTGATGATGGACTATAGTACTTTCCCATGCCATGATCGAGTCTTGGGACCCTCAGATTTAATGACTGATTTAGCCATTTACAGAGCAGTCAGTGTTGCCTAGAGTTGCAACAGTTTCTCAATGGACAAATGTTGGTTTAGATTGGTTATTTACATGTATATGACTCGGAAGATATTATCTTGTGTTATGGTTATTATTGCTTTTATACTCATTTTTGTGACATGTCTTAGCATTTAGTGTCATGATCTGGCGGCCATATAAATATGTGGACCTGGTTGTATTGATATTATATGTTTATGTCCCTACTTAGACCTAGAAGTTCTTGACTCATACTCATTGGTTTTGCCCTCCTTTGGGAGAATAGAGGTGATCATTCCCACCATACTTTGGCTTGCTAGTATTGGTCTCATTATTCACTATCTCCACCCATCCATTACCTTCCAGTTGTGTTTATATCTTGACCTACTACTTGACTTGTGGCATGGAAGACTTTTCCCCACTATAGCCTCTTTGTAGGATAAGCTTCCCTGTTTATTTGTGTCTCGACTCTGAGTTGCCTAGGTTGTGTTGGCTAAACTTGAAACAAATAGCGCTGCCGTCAATATAATGTATATGGAAATGAAATGAATATCTTATGAAAATCCCAGTCATGAAAAGAAGTGTTTTTGAACATACATGAATGCAAGGCAAGCCTAATGAAATTGGCTTTGAAGTATAATGTGAAATATAAAACCCATGTAACAAGTGTTTATAAATACGTGGAGCATGAAGCCTTAATAAATAAAAATCCGTGTAACAAATGCATGGACCAAGGCTATGGAATCTCGAAGGCCCCACAAAAAAATGGTTCTTAAAAGTTATATCTAAAGATTGCTGGCCTCACTTGTATTTGATTGGATTGTGAGCATTTGTCAAGGTGAATAAGCACCTTTGAACGTAACTTACCCATTTGTGAGACATTGCCATCCCTTGTGTTATTGTTTGTCTGGAATATGCTAGAGTGAGTATTCTTTTTCCATATCCAAAGTGTCACAGTGTCAAGTCGGTAGTCATCCTTTAGCCTAACCTTTTGATTTTTAGCCTTCACCCTTCACTAGCAAATTGATTACAGCTATGAAGTGAGTATGGTCTTGAAAGTCTAGTCTAAGTTATAATTTATAATTAACAAAACTCTATATTTTTGGTTGATAGATCGCCAGTGAAATGATTATTACTTGTTATAATTGTTACTTGAATGATTTGTAGAGCATATCCCAACCTCTAAACACTTGCAGCAGATTGATGTTAGCCTGGGTCATATTATTGATTATTTGATCATTTACAGATTATTATTATTATTTTATTTTTCTGGACATATTAGATATTGTACATGATCATGCAGAGATCTGTAGGATGTATGAGTATACACCTTAGATGGATTTGGGCTCCCTGATTCCAATGAGATAGTTTATTTTCAGTTCCGGGCAGTTACAGTGATGATTTGTCTCAGTATACCATTCTGGTGCACTTTTGCCATGCTAAGTAGCTTGTAAGAGTAGAAAGATGATTTGATGGGTTCACCTAGGGTGCTGTATGAGGATGGGGTGGTCCAACCACTTGTTTTTACCATTAAACCCCCCTCCTAGAGAGCTTGGTGGGCTCGGTTGGACAACGCAGGCACTCCAGGTGGCAGTTTTGGCAGGTTCACATTTCCTTAGGCAGATTAAAAATGATAAAAAATGTTTACTAAAGACTTCGATTTGGGCTACTAAGGCAAGGAAATGGCATGGGATAAGTTTTGATGATGAGTGTGATGTCTTCAACCCCTTCTCCAACAGTTTCAGCATTCAGATGGACCCACATCAATCTCTTTAGCATATTTCATGATTTTTTGGAGCTTTTGGAGGCTCATGATTTTCTCAGATAAGCACTATTTTTCACTTAAAATTTTATTTTATTTATATTGTGCCATGGGGACATACTAGGGGTGTTGGTTAATACCCCCCGCACCCACCATGAGCTTTATTCATTTTTATTTTATCATATTGAGTGGGATCCCCTCTCCCAGGGCGATTTCCTCTCCTAGGGCGATTTGGTCCATTAATATATTATATTATTGTATTGATCCATGTACTTTATGTTGAGCTCATCTCAACTGTTGATTAGAACATTTTGATCTTTTAATCTTAGCCATACATTTGCAAGGTGGTTAGGATTTTGGTATCTCTCATTCCTATTTAAATGAGAGAGCTTCTCATTGTAAAGGGGTCTTTGGCTCTTGGAATCTTGATAATAGAAAATTTTCTTTGTGGAAATTCGTGGGTCTCCTTTGCATTTGGTATTCTTCGATGGTGATTGGAAAATCTATTGCATCCTAGTATTTGAGTATTTGTGGTGAGATCTATATTTTTGTGGAAACTTTGTTTTGTCTACAGGAGGGTGACTTCACTTGGGTGTTTTTGCATGGCTTCCTCAACTCGCTTGCTTGGCTCCCTGTGTATCAGGGGATTATCATTAGTATCATTGTGATCTATGGTTTTAACTTGTTATTTTTCTATAGAATTTGTCCATTTCTCTTAATGCATCAAATTTGATATGGTTGACGTTTGTTGTGTAGGAGAGATGGCGAATTGGCTTACTTGGACAAATCAATCTTCATAGAGGCTTTATCCAAATCTTCTCAAATTGATCGGGACGACATAGATCATCATCATCAAGGAATCTATAAGCTTATCCAGGTAAGATCCATAGGTTAGTTCTTATTTTCTTGATCTCAATCCGTTGGCACCTTTATTTTACTGTCAAAACCCTAAATATATAAAAAAAAATTTATAAATCAAACCGCTTGATCTTTTGGCAAACCATTTCTGGGTTTTGTAGACTGAGTCAAACCCTAAGTGGGTCCTCCTAGAAGTTTTGCTTAGGTAACTCCATTTCATCCCAAGGCATTGATCTCTCAACCCTAGCGCAACCCCTCACTTGTCCAATTTCTCTTGTGTTTTGATCTTATCCCTGAGGCTTGGGTACTTTGATACTGTCATACCTTTCGTCAAGTCTATCCTCTGGTACTAGATAGCCCCAATCTTATTCTTAACCTCCTTGTATTGGACACGGTTTCCAAGGCAGTGGATATTGTCATCATTTGCTGGTACCTTGATTCTGGATCTAGTAGTAAGACTCACAAGTCACTTGCATTTCAATCTTGGATCAATTTCAAGTTTCATAAACCTCCCAATCCAAACCATAACTCACCTTATGACTTAATCCATAGATCTAGGGTTTACTTCACCTTACACCTTACATATTTCAACTTCATTTGATTTGATCTGGTGATTTGGTCTGATCTCTCCTGTCGAGAGTTGATCTGGGTCTCCTCCATTGTTGTCTTGGGCTAAGACAACATCAAGTGAAGATTGCCTCGATTGGTGTGACAACCATCCATTTGGGAGTCGAGGCCATCTTAGTTTCACCTTTTTGGTTTCTCATCCCTCTACCATCCATCTTGGATCCACCTTATAGGGGCAACTACAAATTCGGTGATAACAGTTAGTAAATTTCTAAACCAAGCACATAACCTTGAGTGGGAAGTTAATTCCATGTTCCTAGGGTGGCGATTAGTCCATAAGGTCAATTCCTAGAGGTGCGACAATTAGTCCGACACCCACTTTCAACATCCACCAAACGATCAAAAGATACCAAATATCACCCTACTCTTTAACTACATGCCACCTACAAAATATAGACATGTTAAAAATATACATACCAAATAATTATCCTATAGCTCATGCCAAGGATTCCATTTCCAACTGTGTTGATAGGTTTCATGATGGATCATGTTGATCAATGATATATAGTAGGCTAATACCTTATAGGCTTGTAGCACATTGTGTTGTGGATTCCATAGGCCATTTAAAGCTTTGTTACTAATGTATTTTGTTTCACATCGGTATTGCACTCGGTGCCTTTTTGATATATCCACCCTCACATGGTAAATACATGAACAAACTTCGCATATTTTGTCTCCAATTATTTGGAATGTTTTAAAAAATTCTATAAAGAACTTTATATTCTATGTACTTTTTAGTAAACCAAGTTATTAAGTTCAAAGTTTCCCGAGTCTAAGTTGACCCTCAATCGATTGCAAGTTTGAGTCCAAGTATTAAAACATTGCTTGTCACTCAATAACAAGGTTGCCTACTGTTAAAGATTAAGAAACATAGATGACGCATAAAATGGTGGAACACACAATGGGTATATTGATTGCCTTCTCATTATTAAGCAGCAGGATATATAGGACTACATAACAAAAATACAATGGGCCTATAGTATGGGCCAAAAAATACTATGGGTCACTAATCAAGATAAGGTGACCAAATCAACTACTCAACTAACTAACCAATTAATGATGTAGTTTACCAGGGAGATTACATTCTTCAACACACCCTTAATCTCAACTGGTAGAACATCTTCAACACTGTCAATGCCTAAGTGCTCTCTCTGATATTCAAATGCAGTTGTTCCCAAAGGTTTGGTGAACATATCATCCAACTGCCCCTTAGAACAACAAAACTGTAAAGAAATTTGTCCATCATTGACTAACTCACAAATGAAATAATAACTAGTGTCAATATGTTTGATTTTTCTATGAACTACATTATGTTTGGACAACTGTATTCCAAAGCTATTATCACAGAAAATAGAAGCTCGATCTTTTTCAATGTGTCCCATATCCTTTCAAAGTATTCTTTAGCCAAACTGCATGGCAAGTTGTTGTGGTGGCTACTACATATTTTGCTTCTGCAGAAAACATGCTGACAATGGGTTGTTTCTGAGATACCCAAGAGATTAGATTTGTACCTAAATGGAAAACATAAGTAGATGTGCTTTTCCTATCATCAATACTTCCTACAAAATCACTGTCAGTGTACCCTGTGAGAGTACTATATGGTGTATGAGTGTACTAGAGGCCATATCCAAGTGTTCCTGTGACATATCTCATAATTTTTTTTCCAACTTTCCAGTGAGAGTCTTTGGGAGACTCCATAAATCTGGAAATAAGATGGACAACATACATCAAATCAGGTCTGGTTGCAGTCAAATACATTAAACTTCCTACCATTCTTTTATATAGTGTAGCTTTACTACTGGTCCATCATAATTCTTTTTTAACTTGGTGCCTAAAGCAATGGGGGTTTCTGTTGGTTTACATTTATCTATTATGAATATCCGCAAAATATCAGAAGCATACTTATGCTGACACATGAAAAATACCTTGATCAGTTTATTTAACTTCCAGACCAAGGAAGTACTTCATCAATCCTAGATCACTCACTTCAAATTCCTTTTTCATGTCTGTCCTGAATTCTTCAACCATTAAGTTACCAATGTAAATCATGTCATCAACATAAAGACATACCATCAACATTTTACCTTGCTGATATGTTTTTACATACATAGTGGGATCATTGTTGCTTCTGTTGAACCCATTGTTGATGAGATAGGAGTCGATCCTACTGTACCAAGCTTGTGGATCTTGTTTTAGACCATACAAGGCCTTTTTCAGCTTAAACACTTTGTGTTCATGGCCTTTGACAGTATATCCAGGTGGCTGGTCTACATAAACTTCTTCAAGAATACCATTAAGAAAGGCACATTTCACTTCCATTTGATAAACATGCGATTGATTTTGTTCTGCAATGGCAAGTACAACTCTAATGGTATCCATCCTTGCTACAGGAGCAAAGGTTTCATCATAATCTACACCATACTGTTTTGCATATCCTTTGGCAACCAATCTTGCCTTGTGTTTTTCAAGTTCTCCTTTTTCATTTACTTTGGTCTTATAGACCCATTTGACTCCAATGTTGGTTTTGTCTGCAGGGATATCAACATGATCCCAAGTCTTCCTCTTCCCCTGTTCCCTCGCCTCTGTCAGAGTGTATTCCTGTTGGGTCCATGTCTGAATTTGTATCTTCTAGTTGAATATCTTCAAATACCAAATATTCGGTGTACCTACCCTTCCTGCTTCTATAAGTCACAAAAGTAGTTTCTTCTCGATTCATTTACTGTTCATGTTCAAGCCCACAGCTGGCAAGGAACATGCTCTGATACCACTGTAGTATCCAAAATCGATATTCTATTGTTTTGATAGTGTGTTTTAGGTTCGATGCTTCAATTATGCTAGATAGATAAAATAGAAGTTGCATGCAAAACAATGCCATGCCAAAAGGCCCAATAATATATAGCTATTTTGGAGAATAAATGTTAGATTTTTATCAATTTAGACAGTATTATCTTAGGATCTTATCTGAGAGAATAACATGCACAACAATCAATCACAAGAGACAATAGGCACAAAGATTTTCCTTGGGGAAACCATAAAGGAGAAAACCCCGCAACTTCCTCAGAGATAGAATAAGCACCAATAGCAGTAGTAAAACCCAATGACAGTAAGATGATCTCTGACAGCTGTTCTCTCTATTATCCCAGCTCCTCCTTTCTCACTCATGCGCTACAATTGAGTGTGAGTGACTCTATGATAAATAGAGAGGCTCACTCTCTTTTTGTACTAGTTTCTGATTTAACAATAACTTACCAGGGCCGACTTCTTTAGGAGAGTCTAATAACCCTAGTGCCCCACAACTGCGAGGACTTTAACACCTGATCAACTAGGAGGATTAACCTCTATGACTTTACATGACTTGTTTACATTATTGATTCTCTCGATAGGAACATCGGGGTATGACATGACTCAATTACATTACTGATACTTCCTGATAGGAACATCGGTGTACAATACATAAGATATACAAGTGAATACATTCTAAAGTTACAAATACATCAACACTCCCTCTTAAATAGGAAGGTATTCTCTTAACACAATCCATCGGCACAAGTCTTCTTCTCTGGATCAAGTCTGGATCATCACTAGATCATCATCATCACTGCTTCTGCTATTTTGATCAACTGGTGCTATCTCTCAATTCTACTCATCATAGGAAGTTCTACAGAGCCAGCCCTTTTTCATGCTGGTTGTAGGCGTAGTCTCCATGTAGGTCTTCATCTTCTTCAGCACTTATATCTGACCCAGTCAAAAAGGCCCGCCCAACACTTACATCTGACCATGGGAGGAACACATCCACCACCATGTCAGAAAGGGACACCCAACACTCACATTTGACCATGGGAGGAACACATCCACCACCATGTTAGAAAGGCCAAGCACTCACATCTGACCATGGGAGGCCTAGCTTGCCACCATGTCAGAAAGGCTCATCCAACACTTATATTTGATCCAGTCAGAAAGGCCCAGCACTCACATCTGACCATGGGAGGCCCAGCTTGCCACCATGTTAAAAAGGCTCAATACTCACATCCGAACATGGGAGCCCCACGCTGCCACCATGTCGGAAAGGCTCAACACTCACATCCGAACATGGGAGGCCCAGCCTGCCACCATGTTGGAAAGGCTTAGCACTTATATCTGACCAAGTCAGAAAGGCTCTGCACTTACATCCGACTTAGTCAGAAAGGCTCTACACTTACATCTGACCATGGGAGGACCCACCTGCCACCATGTCATAAAGGCTCTGCACTTACATCTGACCATGGGAGGAACCAATCCTACCATGTCAGAAAGGATCCTATCCTTACATCTGACCATCGAAGGAACCAATCCTACCATGTCAGAAAGGCTCTAGGACTCATCACCTCCCCTTGGAGGGAACCTCGATCTGGAGAACACCAAGCTTCTCCTTGAAGTACTCAAACTTCACTGTGGCCAATGGCTTGGTCAACACATCAGCTATCTGCTCATTCGTCGTAACATACTGGAGTTTCACTGCCCCTCTCTGCACCATATCCCTGATATAGTGATATTTGATCCTCTCTGCACCATATCCCTGATATAGTGATATTTGATCTGGATATGCTTCGACTTGTCATGGAACATCGAGTTCTCCGACAACTTCCCACAACTCTGGTTGTCGCAATATATACAAGTAGCATCCAACTGGAGATTAAACAAATCAGATAATAGCTTTCTTAGCCACACTACTTCACAACTAGCCGAACAAGATGCAACATACTCTGCTTCGACTGTACTTAGTTCCATGCAAGACTGCTTCCTGCTAAACCAAGAGATCACACCCGATACCATACTGAAGAAGCACCTTGAAGTGCACTTCCTATCGATGGCACTGCTTGCCCAATCTGAATCAACATAACCCTCCAGGTTAATCTTCTGATTCGCCTCATGCTTGAGCCCATAATCAACTGTACCCTTTAGGTACCTCATAATATGCTTTGCAGCAATCAAGTGAACATGTCTAGGATCTTTCAGGAACTAGCTCAATGTGTTCACAGCAAAGCAAATATCTAGTTTCGTATTCGTTGGGTACATCAAGGACCCAATCATCTGACGATACATCGTAGCATCAATCGTCTTTGATGAAGCATCACTCAATAGCTTCAAGTTCAATGCCATAGGTGTGGTCATGGCCTTGCATTCCATCATCCCGAACCTCTTTAAGATCTCTACTGCATACTTCCCTTGTCCCAGGGAGATTCCATATGTACTCTGCCACACCTCTATGCTTGGAAAGTAGTGCATCATACCCAAGTCTTTCATCTCGAACTCGGCAGCAAGATTCCTCTTTGTATCAGCAATCAACCCATCCACACCTGTTACAAACAGATCATCTACATATAGTAGGAGTATCACTGGGTTCCCTTCTTCAACCTTGTAGTAAAGGTTGGAATCTGCTTTACTCTTAGTAAAGCCCAAACTAGATAGGAAGCTGTCAATTGTGCGGTAGTACCATGTCCTGGGTGCATGTTTCAAACCGTACAGGGCTTTCATCAATTTACACACGAGTCTCCCTGTCATGTGTCTCAAAACCGAGTGGCTGCTCCACATACACTTCCTCTTCCACTACACCATTCAAGAAAGTAGTCTTGACATTCATTTGGTGTATCTTCCATTTCATTAATGCAGCCAGAGAAAGTACTGATATGATGGAAGTGTATCTGGCTACAGAGGCAAAAGTTTCTTCATAATCTATTCCTTCTTTCTGGGAGAAGCCACAAGCCACGAATCTTTCTTTATGTTTCTCTATGCTACCATCTGCAACATGCTTGATCTTGTAGATCCACTTGGAAGTCACAACAAACTTCCCCTCTGGTATAGGGACAACATCCCAGACATCATTTTTCATGATCGACTGGTACTCCTCGGTCATAGCATCCTTCCATTCTTTCTTCTCTGCCGCTTCTTCATAGTTGGAAGGTTCTTTATCAATGATGTCACATAATAGGGCTACATAACGGGAGCAGGACCTGGTTCTTTTCCTCTCTCTGTGCATTTCTTCTGGAGCTCCATATCTTTCTGCACCTTGGATAGCCTCTCAGACCCATGCAGGTTTCCTCTTGGGAGGATTCTTCTCTTGGGGTGGATCCATAGGTTCCTAGGGTTCTTCTATTTCTCGATCTTCATCTTGATTTGCATCGTTCATAGTTGTATCTTGAATTCTGGGTGCTTTTGTTTCTTCAGAGTCTTCAACTGGTCTCTTTCTGGATTTGTTGTAAGCTCAATCTTTGTCGAATGTTACGTCTCTGCTTATGTCTATCTTCTTGAATCTTGGGAAATATATTTTGTAAGCTTTCAAGCTTTCACTATATCCCACAAATATACCCTTCTTTCTAGAAGCCAGAAGGATCTAACTTTGTCCTCTTTTCTTTTGGAATGTGTATGTACACTGGACAACCGAATATTCTGAGATAGTTGACCTCTGGTTTCTTATAGAAAAAGACTTCTTTAGGTGTCTTGTTCTCGAGTACCGT
>LPNX010582912.1:823199-931611 GCA_001517045.1 Pseudotsuga menziesii | reverse complement strand
CCTTCGTCATTATAGACTTTTCAGAGTCTAGCTTATAGGAGGATTCACCACTACTTTTTATTGGATACTGGTAGTCATCCCCAAGTTTCACCTTGTGAGGTGACTCGTGTTCAGACAGTTTCACAAAGGATTCTTTGAATCCCATCATATGTTTTGAAGCCCCACTGTCTATAAGCCAATCACTGCTTCCATGTGTGATAGTTTCCGTGAGAGCGGAAATCAAAACATNTGTTTTGAAGCCCCACTGTCTATAAGCCAATCACTGCTTCCATGTGTGATAGTTTCCGTGAGAGCGGAAATCAAAACATATTTTTCATCACTTGAAGAAACATCATTTTCTTGTTTGATTCTCTTTGTGGAAGGTTCATCAGCCTCTATAGCATGAGCATGATGTCTTTTCTTGTTTCCTTTCTTCTTGTGAGAGCTATTCTTGTTTCTAGGACAATCTCTTGCAAAGTGTCCTCTTTCATCACATGTAAAGCATCTATATTTAGATATACCTTTGTTAGATTTTCTAGAGTTTTCTTTCTGGTTAGAATGCTTACCTTGGGATGATGATAGTCCTTTCTGCTTTTCTTGGAGTGTACCGTGAGAGCTTGATCTTCACTTCCCATCTTTTCTTCTCGGGCTACTATCCGAGCTTCTTCTTGTGAGCATTCCTCCCACAGTCTACTGAAGGTGACTAGCTTTCTTCTAGCACAAATCCCTTGAATGAAGGAGTCCCATGACCTAGGGAGATTATTCAAGGTGGTCATCACAATCTCTGCATTCTCCACTTTATCATCCATTGCTTCAAGTTATTGTTTGATCTGGGAGACCCTTGCAAAGTATGACTGTATGGTCTCCGCATTTTGGATCTTCACATTCTTCAATTGGTTCCTCAAAGTCATCTTTCGATTTATGTTCTTTCCTTCAAACAATTTGGTCAGTGCATCAAACATTGCTTTAGGTGTCTTTAGGGAGGACACCTGAGGTATGAGGTGATCCTTGATTGAATGAACAATAATCCTCTTAACCATGACCAATTTCTTTTTGTGCAAGGCCTTAGCCTCATCTCCCTCTGGAACTGGAACCTCTTTACTGATGTAAGAGTCCAACTCATTTTCTTCCAGGACCAGGGAGATCCTATACTTCTAAGCTCGGAAGTTATCAGCTCCTTCAAGCTTTTCATCAAGCTTGGTGTGATGAGACATCTTAACTGAGAACCTCAAATGGAAATACGAAATATTTATATCTTACCAATTTGAGAAGCTTAAAACTAGATCTGGAGCTGATCTTTTGCAGTGCTAGTTTTCTGGTTCTAGGGCAGATTAGGGTTTGACTTTTTCAGAGTTCTACCCAACCAAAAACCTTGATTTTTGTCTCTAAACTTTGATTTTGAGGAGGAGAGCAATCCTAGCTTGGGCTCACTCAAAAATTCCTCTTCAGTGAAAACCCTAATTTCTCGATGTAGTGGTAGGTCAAAAACTGAAAATGCTCAGAATCAAATTCTGCTTCAACAGAAAAATGTGCCCTTCAATGGAGGTTCAACCTAGCCTCCTTTTGCTGATGGATTGTGGAGAGAGACCCAAAAAGTAAGAAGCCCTAGCTTCCATAGCTGCACAGTGTCTTCTTCTCAGGTTAGCTCTGATACTATGTTAGATTTTTATCAATTTAGACAGTATTATCTTAGGATCTTATCTGAGAAAATAACATGCACAACAAACTATCACAAGAGACAATAGACAAAGATTTTCCTCAGGGAAACCATAAAGGAGAAAACCCTGCAACTTCCTCAGAGATAGAAGAAGCACCAATAGCAGCAGTAAAACCCAAAGACAGTAAGATGATCTTCGACGACTGCTCTCTCTCTTATCTCAGATCCTCTCTCACTCATCCACTACAACTGAGTGTGAGTGACTGTATGATAAATAGAGAGGCTCACTCTCTATTTATACTAGTTTTCGACTTGACAATAACTTACCAGGGCGGACTTCTCTAGCAGAGTCCAATAACCCTAGTGTCCCACAACTACGGGGACTTTAACCCCTGATCAACTAGGAGGGTTAACCTCTATGACTTTACATGACTTGTTTACATTATTGATTCTCCCGATAGAAACATCGGGGTATGACATGACTCAATTACATACAATGTTACCCGTATCTTAATGTTAGCCAGGGATCCAATAATTCCACGAACTGACAAACCTTTCAAGACGAGCATTGTATTCACTGTTGAAGACAAACCTGGGGCGATTTTCAAGGCACTTGCTGTATTTTCTCTGAGAAATATCGATTTAACCAAGATTTGACATTCTAGAGTTGCATGTTGATTAGACTATGGATTTATTAAATTCTCTTACTCCATAGCAGATTGAAGGTAGACCCTAGAAAAAACGACCATTGAGGGTGGTTGATGATAGCAAAGTGGGACTGCAAAATACTTTGACCATCTCTTCTACATTGACTTTGAAGCTTCTATGGTTGATCTACGAGCACAAAATGCATTAGGTCACCTACAAAAATTTGCAACATTCCTACGAGCACTGGGAACCTATCCAATTGACACGACCCCTGTGAATCATCCTGCAGTTTCATAGGCCTACATATCATTTGTTCTAACTTCAAAGGTTTCTGCCCTTGTGAAGCACATCATTTTCCATTGCTCTACTTTGTGGCTGAGGGGAACACACATGTTGATTTCTACTTATTTAGTCTTGGCACCCTGTCAAGGGGATTGTGTTCCAGAGGTTCCTACAGTACTCAATTTGGAATGCACGGGTTGAATGTTAGCAACTTATGCATATTTACAGTTCACCAGCTATTGATGTGGGCCTGAAGTGAGGATTGCCACCACCTGCTTGGAGGCAGAAATGTTGTACTGAGTGTGGAGCATTGAGATGGAAGGGAAATCAATGGATTGTCCTTGGAGCAGTTGACAACGTTTTCTCGGGGGAAATCACTACTATTTATATATATATATATAATTGTTGTGGCTCGATTTATGGCTGATCTGGAGGGCCACGTGTCACACTCGCCAACAAATGGACCACTGATCAGGTGGGTTATTACCTTTTTGATGACTGGGGTGCATATCTTCGCGTGGCCTAGATCCACGATTCCCTGTGGCAGTCGAGCAAGTTACGACAATTTTCAAACAAAGTAGCTCGTGGGTTGGGTCGTGGAGCAGTCCACGTTTTCTTGGTAGCAAAATTATGGAGCATCTTTTGAACCCCATGTCATTTTGATGTGATAGTAGTGTTCAGTTCAGATAAATCATTTGTCTTCTTACTAGTAACAAATTGTTGGAGCAGATAGAGATAACACAGAATCGTGGTAGAATCCACGTTTTGTTTCTATGGCAACCGATTTTGGCAATCCACGTCTTAATTAAATTTTGATCTTGCAGAGAGGTTGGCGTTTACTTTGAAGCAGCAAGCGCGCCACTTGTGTTTTATTTTCATCGGCAGCCTATGACAGGGGATCACTAATGGGTAAATCGATTTGTTGTCCAGTGGTTGTTAGATTTGGTAAAAATATAAAATTGCCACTCAACAACTATATGAGAAGCTGCTTGTCGACTTCAATAATCCGGTTGCAGTTGGTTTCCCACGTTTGGGTAGAATCGACCTTTTTACTGGGTATTGTGGTGGCGTGGCTATTGGAGCGGCCAGCCTGCCCACCTCCTGATTCACGTATCCCTTTCTCTTTGGCAGCCGAGCAGATGAGCTGATGGGTGTCTTCGATCGAAGTTTTTACCTCACCCATGCATATCTCAAAGTTCGCTGGCAGCTGACTATGACTACAGGACAAATCGTGTTAGATTGTCCACTGATCCCATGGATTTCAAACTGGGCAAAAGTTATGGTTGTTACACCATCCATCATCACCATATGGCAGTTGTTCGGTATCCACTTGGAGACATCGGCTGGATTTTTAAAGCAGGATCGGGCAGAGATCGAATTCTCTGTTGATTAGCAGTCGACTTTTATGATTGGCAGGTTTGGGAGAACCAATTCATGGTTGAAACTCTAAGTCAAGCATTGGATATGCTTTAATTAAGTGGAGATCTTTAGGGTAGCCTCAGTTTTAGTTAACTTTGATAAAATATATTTTTAGTGGCTAAAGTGATAAGTTTACTTTAGTTACTTTAAGAGTCTAGTCTTTAGTTTAAGATTTGATTGAGAAAAAGTGAATCTATGATCCTACTTTCTTTCTGGATTCTATTATTTTATTTTTGGCTTATAAGAGCATGGCTCTTTAATTGTAACAGATGAAAAAATGGCTGGGAGGATTTTTCCCTATAGCTAAATAGAAAAAATCATGTTAGGTTTTTTGGACATATATTGGGCATATTTGTCATGATTGTCTGTTTTTCATAAGTTATAGACTAAACCTAGCATAGAAGGCTATAATCTAGCCCATTGGCCAATCATTTGCAGTTGTCAACTTGTTGGTCGACGTTATGTTTTTGAAGGTCTTAGGAGTAATGGACATTAGTCAGTTATACTTACATTCTCCTTGACTTTGATTATGGAACGTACTAGTTTAATCCCACTTCTATAAAACACAAAGCCTCCTTGAGTACCCTTTTGACTCCATTCTCCCTTCTGGTACTAACATTGGTCTTCCCTCAAGAACCGATCCTCCCTTCCTTCCCATCACTCAAGCAACAATCCTTTTCCTTTTTGTTACAAATATTTCTTTAAGGTAACTTCTTCAGATCACCTTGCCCTTTGTTGCACCTACCTTAGGGATCCTACCTTAGGGAAACCCCCCTAGAGTTGGAGAAGAGCCAACCTGAAGCGAGGAGAGAGGGGTGTGGTGACATTGACCTCTCTCTCTCGAGAGTTGTCATCGAGTTGACGCGCTTACCTTTTGGGCTTCAGCACGCGCGTGCCAGTTTTGGGCGACAATAGATGGTACTTAGGGTAAACACTAGATTTTTTAGGGCACAGGGCCAAGTTAACAATAGGGCTTAAAGCCATTACAACAATACACTTGTTATAACTCAACGTGTCACTTGGGGGAATACAACTTGGGTGGGGAGGATTACACTGCATCCCACAACCACTTGGGTTAGACCTAATTTTTACCTCGCCAACACCACACAATAGTTTGCTTGAAGATTATGTAACGATATTTATTATAATTAAATAACAACAATTGACAAACCCCATGTATGGACAGAGCATGCCCACTAAGATTCGAACTTTGATCATTGTCACAATAGTTGTTACAAGATACCACAAATGTATTATTGACAAGTAATGTATTCTTGACCCTTGCTTACACTACATTTTTCTCTTTCTAATCAAAATATTTTTTACTTTATAAATTTATAGTAGCTTGTGATTTTTTTTATAAATATTTCAATATTTTAATATTTAATAATAAAATATTTATGTATGTAATGAAATGGTAATTAATTTTAGTTTTTTTTCTTTAAATTGAAATTTAATTTAAAGTTTTTGAAAATTTGAAAATCATATTTTTAGAATATAATGAACTTCTATGTCTTGCAACATTAATTAATGTGATTTGGTGTCCCATTATGTAGACTTACGATCTATAGCAAAAAGACTATGGGAAGTTGCAAGTTCAAACCTAGAAGTAGTTACTTTAGGTGCCATGAGTGCCACTAGGAGGAGTGTTGTTTCATTTTGTGCCATGAGTGCCACTAGGGGGAGTGTTGTTTCATTTTAGGCTAGCTTTGAAAAGTCTCGGGTTGGGTGAAGGTGCAAAGGTAATGAGATCCTAAGTGGTAGTCAATAGCTTAATTACAAGGTCACATGAACTGTGGGTCGATCGGAATCAATTGAAGAATTCGATATGAGTGTGGCACACATCCCAAAAATAGGAATCGGAGATTCAAAATCCTAACCCTAATTATCTTACATTTATACTACATAAACAAATTTAGATTAGTAAAAATGAGGTGGAAGAATCTGATTCGGGTGTTGTCAATCCTAGAGCTAAATCGGGTAACTGTGCTTAATTATGATTGCCAAGGGGACTAGACCAACACGATTGTGGAGGTCAATCTGTTTATGGGAAAAAATAGAAAGAGGAAATGAGTAGGCATGCATGCCATGAATCCTTAAAAAATAATCATAAGAAAAAATGATTTTAGTGATAATTAAATCTTCCTCATGGTTATATATACAATTTTGTGTATAATACTTGATTTAATTTAATTTTAACATTAATGTTTAGCAAAAATCAAATTAATGCATGGAATTGTAAAATGAATACAATAGACAAAGATGACAAGGGAGAGGCAAAAATGCATCCCCAAAGAATGCCGGAAAGAGAGAAAAAGAACCTAAAAGAATGAAAGTGTTAAAAGCACTAGAAAGCGTTGATCCATTGAGATGGGGAGTCTTGAAGAAGCTCAAGAAGGAGGTTCCTTGGTTGAGACTTGTTCCTTTGGAGGACATAAAATAAGGAAAATGAAAAAAACATTGGAAAGCACCAACACAAAGGAATGGGGAATAATGAAGAAGCTTAAGGAGGAGGGTCTTTGGTTATGACTCATTGCTTTGGAGAAAATTTTAACATTAATGCCACAAATAAATGTGTAATGGGTGTGCAACCATAGGAATCATTGGGACGGTATGACACCTCATGAATCTATCATGTAAGCTTGGAAGTTGGCCATGGGGCCTCTTCCCACTAGGGTCGGAATTAAGATACAGTCAATGTAGCGCATGTCGGATTGGGGAACATGCCTTTAATAAGTCATCGATGAAAGTTGTACATCCTTTGGAGGAAGAGGGCTAGGCATTTCTGGTCGTTATAAGCCACAAGAGTTTGAAGAGAACTAACGGGGAAAAGTAATTTTCTTTTGATCTCATAGCATGAAGAGCATTTGAGTACAAAATGGTCCTTGGTCTCTAGCTCTTAGCAAGATATTTGGAAAATGTAGTAGTATCGAGAAATATGATGATCTACCGTAATGAAAAATCCATGAAAGGAAGAGATGCCCACAACATTTGTAAAAAAAATCTATAAATATTTTCCAATGATTTCATTTTTTGATAAATATTATGTTATTTATTTAACATATATATTTAATACACTTACTACAATATATTTTAAAGGGCCATGTTGCTTAGGAGTGATTTCCTTTTTACATTGAAAAATCAAAAGCAATTCCACCACAATACTTGAAACTTGTTTATAAAAAATGTTGATCATTCCTTCACTTCTAAACTTAGGTCACAAATCCTTTGAACCCTAAAGTAGTTGATCCCATGACCTATAATCTTATACTAAAAAGTCTTCTAACCTTGATATAGTAATCTAAAATGTACTATATGGTGATTTAAGTTCGATCATTTTACCAAGCTCCAACGACAAAAGTTGAGGGCCATGGAAAATATATCATAAGGGCATGGGAAGAATCCGTCAAATTGCCATTGTGTAGAACAAATCATCCATTAATTGTTTGGAAGCCTTCTTGGGCATTTGGAGTGATTCATGAGAAGAGAGGTTGGTTGTGTTGGTAGGTTTCTTAGGCCTTAATATCATCCCATGGAATGGTGATGGGATGGAAGATAAATTGATAGATCATGGTTGCCTTGCTTATCCCATCCTTGCCTTTTTCATGATTTGACCTCTTTATTCATTATCGTATTGCCATTGGCTGTCATATTTTGAAAATGAGCAATATGATAGCCACAACAATGGGTTTCTTCAGCAATTTTTTTATAAATAAAATTGTGGATGTTGTCGTTGTCAATAAATAGAATCACTTTGCGGTGCTTGATGTAACCAATCAACTTCAAGGTTTGGGTGTTGAGAAACTCGACAAGGCATGGAGAGATTTGGTGTTCCTCGTAAGGAGCTTGCAAGGTGGTTTCTTCGTATGTGGAAGGGGTGGCGTTCTCCATGATTTGCGGTGCCTGATGTAACCAATCAATTTACATCTGAGAAACTCGATGAGGCATGGAGAGATTTGGCGCTCTTCGTAAGGAGCTTGCAAGGTGGTTTCTTCGTATGTGGGAGGGGTGTCGTTGTCCAAGTATTGGTTCGAGGGTGCCTTTAACTAGGAAAGAGAATGCTACATATGTCCACTTTTTCGTGGGTGAAAGAAAGCCCTAATTTCATTAAAAATTACTTTTAATACTCAATAAATAATACTTAATAATTATAGAACCTACGTATAGTGGAAAAATGGGATAAATCATTTTGAAATAGGTTACATCATTACATAATTAGCTTGGTACTCTTTTTATGCTTCTTGCTTTAAATCTCTGTATGCCAACAATGGACTTAATATGGCATTTGACACCTCAATTAAAGTACGATGCCTAAGAGAGAAAAACTGAACTCAGATCAAGGTGCCTTAGTGTTATGGATGAAACATGGCAATCCTAGATGTTATATGTGTCTTCTGTCTCAACAAACTGACATTTGTAATTCCTATATTTGCACATCCAAAGAAGAGTTAAGTTGAAATATTTATGTGAGTTGATTTTTGGTTCATTGAAAACATCTCTTAAGTTATTTTCTTAGCATGTCAATGTGGGCAATGTTATTAAAATATCGGTGCCATACAAGTCTATATTGTTTATCATTAACTTCATTTTTGTATATATTTTATTTTCATTTATTTGACAGTGTTATGGGTATAGTATAGTGCATCATCCAGTTCCACATACAGGTTCATGTGAGCTAGGTATTATTTTACTAATGTTGAACCTCTTTGTAGAGTTCATTATTTTGTTCATCTAGGAGGAGAGCTACTTTTATCCTCTAATAGACAGGTTAAGCTCTGATATTTGCATCCCACCAACCTATTATCTATAAAAATCTTGGTCATATTCACTCTAGTAGCCATTGCTCTAATTGTTAGGAGATAATACTTACCGGCGAAACAATCATTAGAAATCAGTGGCCATGCTAATCATGTTTTTGGTAATAATCATTGGATTCTCAGTTAGGACTGCTATATGTTAAGCTATGTGTGAAGGGCAGATTGGTTGTATAGTTCCAAGGATTAATATATATTGGGTTGTGTAAAGTGTGGATGGTTGTGAAATAACATTGTCTATATTGTTTCTCGGTACATTAAGATTAAGATTGCATGTTCCACAGGCTAAAAATCCACATCCGTGGCAGGTGCCATTAGTGTCATGCGTACTGGCACTATCCATTGTCACAACTTTTTTGTTTTGGGTTCCATAAATAAGGATTCTTTTATCATATTTGGTGTTTGTACTGCCATAATGCTTATTTATTTCCTTTTTTGGCGCTGCAATTCATCGTATTACGTTGCCAAAGAGGGCAGAGAGGATGGGGAAAAATTACAATTTGGGAAAGGTTGGTAATTTATTTGTTGTCTATATAGTTAAAAGAGCCCATGGGCCCATGGGGCTCCATAACATCAGCATCAGTAAACTGCCAATTGTTTTAAGAAATTATTTGTAGGATAGCTTGTAAATAGTTCATTCTTTGGATATTTGTCTTAGATTTAAACTATTATATATTTGCAAATATTTTAAATTGAACTTGATTCACTGGAGCTTATGTGTAATGACATCATTAGGCAAATATATTTACGCTTCAGGGAAAAGCATTTAATGTATAGCTATTTAGGAAAATATATGCAAACTTCTAGGTAATGCATTTAGTGCATAGCAATATTTTTGCAAACAACTTTTGAGTATAGGAATATATAATTATTGCAAGAAATTGTTTCAGTGTTAGTTAGGTACATTTTTGTAATGTTAGAAGTGGTTAAATGCATTTTTTTTACAATGAGCCAAAATGCATTTTTATTATAATGAGCCTCTATTTGAAAAAATTGCAGGGTCATCAGTATCTTTGTTACCTTTTAAACTTCATTTCTAAATTTATCTTCTTGCAAAACAAGTCCATCTAGGATAATGCATCACATGTGTTTGGCATACAACATAGAGTTGCGTTTGCCTATGGATTTAGAAAATTCATAACCACATCATAATAATTTTGGAAGTGCTCTTGAGAGAAATTGACAACATATGCTAAAGTTGTGAAAGCAACCTCTTCCATCATCTTCCTTCCTTGAGAGTAAAACAACCATTGATTTTCTCACTATACCATCTACATACGTTTATGTTGAATGAATGGTGTCTTTTTTGGTGTATGCATTTCTTGGTACAATGTTCCACTACTTTAAGTGGTTTACTCGTTTTTATTGCCTACAAATGATTTGTGTGTTTTCATTTAGTTGTGTGGCTGTGTTCTTGCTTAGCAATACTCTATGATGTCCGGGAGTTGACTATGAAAATGTAAAGCATAAATTCTTGCATGTATACCCTTTGATTCAATTCTATAGCATACACCTATTGATCTCTCCCTGCCTAAGTTTCATTGACCACATTTGCACTACACCATCACTATAGAACTAAGTTTTGTTGCAGTGTGACCATTAACTTGTCATCATACAATCCTTCCTTTGCAATGGATTGCATCTCAGTCAAGGAGAGGTAGCATCCTTGACTCTTAAATTGTGATTATGCCCCCATCTTGTAAAATGTCCCACAGTAAATGGTGCATGGTGTGCTAGGATGATTTACTCGTGCAACCATCACAAAAATGAAACCTTGTCTCTGTTACCTTATCTACAGGTGTTTTATCGATGTAGAATGGTTAAATTCATGCTTCATTCGTCCTTTTGTTCAAGTGTGCGCAGCAAAATTTAGTCTCTAATGCATTTCTCCATAAAATCCTTAAAAGTACAGATTTAGAATTGTGGATTGATAGAGGAAGTATAATTTGGAATGAAATCCCATCATCAATATATGCCTTATTAAAAGTATTAGGAATCTTTTGATGTGACCTTAAGTGATCTCATGCTCCTATAGAGGTGTTTGCTTTCATTTTGTAAGCAGTTGTTTGAACTCATACACCCTTCTGTTTGAATGGCCAGATGTAAGCATGCCCCTAGCTGATAAAATCAATGTCATGGAGGAGGCAACCCTTTGCTACTTGTTACTTCTTGTAGCGTGAATTTGTGTACTAGATAATGACATACACAGATGGACAAAGGCCTTGGAGCTATAAAACAATTTTGAAGCCAAGGTCATATGGATATACATGATGTGAAGCTACAAATAATAGTAATGTAGCCAGTTGTCGAGTGTACACAATATTACATTTTTTCATTTGTAAACAATTGAGTTGCGATTTTGTCATTTTTTTAAGTCTGTCAATTGCTTAGCTGCACGCTAATTAATTATGGTTACATTTGATTCCCCTTGAAGTCATTAAGTTGTGTTCAACACTGAGTTATTTTCAACTAGACTCTCCAAGCTTGCAGAAACCCATATCAACCTTCTTTTAGAAAGAGTAGGGATATCCTTTCAAGTCTGCACATAGATATAACCAGAGGCAAACTACTAATCTGCCTACACATTCTTTCCATTTTTATCTGGTATTCTAATTTGCATTCCATCCAACCATGAAAGGCTCATTAGGTTGATGAAACTCGAGTGTTATTGTAACCCACGATAAAATTTGATTTTTCATACATAAACAATAGTTATGGCCACATTCGGCTAACCATGTTTATTGATGCCTTTCGTTTCTAGGTAAATTATCTTGGGGAAAGCCCCTAGACATTTCCTCCCCCTCCTTTCAAGGATGGTAATTAGGGTAAACACTAGATTCTTTAGGGCACAAAGGCAAGTTAACAATAGGGCTTAAAGCCATTACAACAATACACTCATTATAACTCAACATGCCACTTAGGTAAATAGAACTTGGGTGGGGAGGATTACACTCCATCCCACAACCACTTGAGTTAGACCCAATTTTTACGTCGCCAACACCACACAATAGTTTGCTTGAAGACTACACAATGATATTTAATATAATTAAATAATAACAATTGACAAACCCCATGTATGGGAAGATCATGCCCACTAAGATTTGAAATTACATCAACATCTCCTTGCATGTTTTAAAACCCTAACCCTTGCTACAACTCTCCCTTCTACTTACTCACAACCTTGATACCTAACATCCTTCTTTCAATACCCTATACGTCTCCTACCCCATCCCTTTGATGTCTACATCTCGCTTCTCTCACCTTGCACCAAGCGAATGTACAAAGCACACTTGCCAACATCTCTTCAAACTACAATAGAATGGAGACACACCTTGCATGTTTTAAAACCCTAACCCTTGCTACAACTCTCCCTTCTACTTACTCACAACCTTGATACCTAAGGTCCTTCTTTCAATACCATATACGTATGCTACCCCATCCCTTTTGATGTCTACATCTCGTTGTTCTCACCTTGCATCGAGCGAATGTACAAAACACACTCGCCAACTTTTCTTCAAACTACAATATAATGGAGTCACACCATGTAGGAGCATGTTGCACCTCCACATATCATCTTGGACTCCCTCTTCACACCTTGATCATTGTCAAAATAGTTGTTACAAGATACCACTAATGTATTATTGACAAGTAATGTATTATCGACCGTTGTGTACACTGCATTTTTCTCTTTCTAATCAAATTTTTTTTGACTTTACAACTTTATAGTAGTTTATGAAATTTTTTTATAAATATTTTAATATTTAATAATAAAATATTTATCTATGTAATATTGCGTAAAATGGTAATTAATTTTATATTTTTCTTCTTTAAATTTAAACTGAAATTTAAATTTAATTTCAAGTTTTTGAAAATTTGAAAATCATATTTTTAGAATATATCGAGCTTCTATGTTTGGTAACAATAATTAATGTGATTTGGTGTCCCACTAAATAAACTTACGATTTATATCAAAAAGAGCATGAAATTAGACTATGGGAAGTTGCAAGATCAAACTTAGAAGTAGTTACTTTAGGTGCCATGAGTAGTACTAGGGGGAGTGTTGTTTCATTTTAGGTTTGCTCTGACAAGTCTCAGGTTGGGTGAAGGTGCAAAGGTAATGAGATCCTAAGTGGTATTTGATTTCTTAATTACAAGGTTACACAAACCGAGGGTGCATTTGAAATTGACTGGAGAATTTGATACGGGTGTGCGAGTCATCCCAAAATTAGGAATCAGGGATTCGAAACCCTAACCCTAATTATCCTACATTTATCCTACGTTAACAACTTTAGATTAGTCAAAACGAGGTGGAAGAATTTGATGAAGAATTTGAAAATCTGATTTGGGTGTGGTTAATCCTAGGGCCGAATCTGGTAATTGTGCTTAATTATGATTGTCACGGGGACTAGACCAACATTATTGTGGAGGTCAATCCGTTAATGGGGAAAAATAGAAAGAGGAAATGAGTAGGCATGCATGTCATGAATCCTTAAAAAATAATCATAGGAAAAAATGATTTTAGTGACCATTAAATCTTCCTTAGGGTTATACATATATACATATAATATTTTGTGTATAATACTTGATTTAATTATATATATATATATAATATTTTGTGTATAATACTTGATTTAATTTAATTTAAATATTAATGTTCAGTAAAGATCAAATTGATGCAAGGAATTGTAAAATGAATACAATAGACAAAGTGACAAGGGGGAGGCAAAAATACATCCCCAAGGAATGCCTAAGAATGCCTAAGAGAGAAAAAAAAAACCTAATAGAATGAAAGTGTTAAAAGCACTAGAAAGTGCCAATTTGTTGAGATGGGGAGTAATGAAGAAGCTCAAGAAGGAGGTTTCTTGGTTGAGACTTCTTCCTTTGGAGAACTTATCCTTTCGAGAGCATAGTTGCCTTGCTTAGCTTGTCCTTGCATTTTTCATTATATGGGCTTCCTTTCTAAGCAAAACAATAGGAAGAAGGTTAGGGTTTACACATAGGGATGCTTCGAGTCTATTTCATAGGCAAGAACAGCACGAAGGAGGCTAGGGTTTACATGGACATATTCTCGGGGTCTCTTTCTTAGGCAAGAGCAACACAAGAGGTTAGGTGTTCATGGATAGTGCTTTGAGTCTTGGAGTTCATACATTGATTGTCTAGTTAATTGTAGCGGGCTCCACAGCCCATATACAACTTGGACATTGGGTTGTTTCAATATGTTCCATGAGGAGTGGGGTGGGTAGTCTTCATATTTTTGGGTACTCTTAGAGCAAAATTGTGTAGCCTTATGAAGGAAGAAGGAGAGGAAACAAGTGGAACTCACGAGTGCTTGCACTGCAACTTGCCATTTGCAGGGTCTAGACATATAAGAAGCTACACATATAGTAAGTTCTACTCTCTCGGTCTCTCTCTCTTCCTTTTGATGTGGTAATTGTGTTAGTTTTCTAACTAATATGTTAACTTCTATTGGTCTTCTTGAGATTATATTTACATTGAATATATCGTTTTTTCCTTGTTCTATTTTCTTAAGCTTGTAAGGTCCTAACTACTTGCTTAATGGCAACCCCATTTCATTGTGGCATAAGAGTTCCTCACCACCCAACTTGGGATTTGAAATATAGTTAGCTTTGTATTCCAGCCTCTAGGATTAAGAACTCGTGTTGCATGAGTATTGTTTATATATATTATTGTTGGGTTATTGCTTTTGTTTTTAAATATTAAGATGGTATACCTGACTCTCATATGGAGTAGTTAATCATAAACAATAGCACAACCCCACCTTAATTAAACCAACAATAAAACTATTTCTCAAGGGAAATATAGTCCCTTGCTCCCTCAATCATTTGGAGTTCCAAGTGAGGAGGTTGCTATCTTGCTAGACTTATGTAGATTACCCCCTTTTCCATGGTTTTGAGGACGAAGTATGATGGTAATCACTAGATGGAATATGAATTGGTAACCCCAAGGAACTCAATGGGATTTGATCTTGAGGCCTATGTGAGCTTTCACATGAGCGTCTACCAATTGACAACCATAAAACTATCATGGTATCTAAAAAATTGAAGGTACCAATATCAAACTTAGGATGCCAATATCCAATGTTTTTGCACTCATAACCTCACATAAAATCTATGAAAACAAAGAGATTGGAATTTGTAGGTTACTAGAAATGTGAAAAACTGGAGTTACCAATAAGAGTGATGGTATATCAATTGATATTAGTGCTCAAATAATTAGCAAGTATTGGATGCATACACTATCAAATATGTGGTATAAACCTCATTACATTCCTAAATTAAGAGCTATGGGTATATTTGTATTATTATTATTGCGCATTGATAGTTATTTCCATCCATTTATCAAATTACACATGGATTATGGTGTGTTTTATTTCGTAAAATTGATATTTCTAGACTAGGGATTCTTTAATATTTATAGGCTATTGAAGCAATTCAAAGGTGGCCCTATTTTTTATTATCACCATTAATGACTCATTTATAGGCATAATCTAGGTTCTCCTTGTTAGGTACCACAACTACCTGCTCTTCTCCCCTATGTTTTGAAGTGTTGAAGGTATTACAAAAGATACTAGATCACTGAATGGAAAAATGTAGTATCCCAAACTGATATTCTATTGTTTTGATAGTATGTTTGTAGGTTTGGTGCTTCAGTTATGCTAGATAGACAAAATAAAAGTTGCATGCAAAACAGTGTCGTGCCAGAAGGCCCTATAATATAGTTGTTTTGGAGAGTAAATAGGAAGAATTCTCTCAGTGAGAGAAGGTACACATACCACTAATAACAATGTTGATAGTTCGTCAAGATATGGGAGGCATGCAAGCGATGCATGTAGCAGAAGATGTAGTGTTTCTCTCCAGCAGTTGAGGACCAGCTGAGGAAAAACACCCTCTCCAATGTTGTTCTTCACGTTTTGGATTCAATATGTTGTCGATGAAGCTGAGACTTCTTAGGAAGAATAGTATAGGTCCTTCGGTGAGATAGGAAGGTACATGTAGGATTTTTGACCTTCTTTTGTGCCCTAGCGAATTGTTCTTCTCCAGAATGGGTGGCGCCCTCCTTCCTCACGTTTTTGTTGGTGGAGGCTCTGAATGTGCACGGAGTGGAATGATAATAATCCAATATGATGATGCACCCCTGTTAAGAAGAATGGTGGAAGCATTTAGAAGTTTTACTGGATTCCTGGAGGTTAGCAAATGTATATGGGTTTTCCATTTGTTCCCCAACAACGAAAAGTGCACCTGCAATAAACTCTCTCTCTGACTGCTGGATGATTGAACCAAGAAAAAAACAGAGGATGGATAACTGATGATAGATATGGATGATCTATCCTAAAGTGATTAGGGCAGATATATTTCACTGCTGAAATCCCTTAGCTAAAGACCTTTGCCTCCAACCCCAACTTGTTGCCGCGTCACCTGCTCCTGCTGCTGCTACAGAAACCAAACTCAATAATAATAATCATAGATGTTCTTTTTGGTCCAACTATCCTTCTTATATATCTTTAGCATGTACTTGTAGGGTTTGCACTTACTTTTTGCATGCATGCAATTCTATTTGCCCGTTGACTTTAAGCTTGAAGAAATAACGCTATATTTAATACACCGATGACTTAATAATACTGAATAATTGCTCTACTCTAATCTTGGTATTACATGTCCTCAGTCAATTCCTTTTTTCCATAATACTTGCTCGAACCTATGGGAATTAAATAGGTTAGCGGGTGTTTCCGATGCTTAAGTAGAAGAGGAAATTACAGTCCTCCCTACTTGCAATTGCTTGTCCCTAATCAACTATAAACTAGGATGCTACAATACCTGTTCTCCTTCCCAAGTGATGTCTTCAATAGGTAATTCTTTCCATTTTACCAAGTATTCTCGAATTAACTTGTTTTTGAGTTTCCTTTCCTGTACCTATAGAATTCTTTTTGGAATCAGTACTAAAATCCTTTCATCATCTAAGGGAGGCAATTCGGTGGATGGGGCAATGTGTTGCCCTACTTTTTTCTTGAGATTTGATACATGAAATAAATTATGAATTTTACTCTTCTTTGGAAGCTCTATTTCATAAGCCACTTCTCCAACCTTTCTGACTACTTTGAAAGGACCATAGAAGCAGGGTTTCAGTTTTGCAGCCCCTTTTTTCTTGAGTGAAAATTGTCTATAAGGTTGTAGTCGTAAATATATTAAGTTTCCCACCTCAAAGTTATGCTCGACCCTATGTCTATCTGCATATAATTTGTGTTGGTTTTGAGCTACCTGTAGATTCTCTTTTAAAACTTTAAGAATATCATGATTAAACTATACCCAATCTTTTGCCTTAGGTGCTATGCTATCTCCGAAAACTAAATCTGCAAAGTCCAGTGTCTCATAGCCATATAAAGCTTTGAAAGGAGTCATCCTGATAGGCATATGGTGAGTGGTTCCTTGGATGTTTCCTGTTCCGACTCATCCCCTTCACTATTTGAATAGACTTCTATATAGTGTGCCTTTGCTTTCCCTGTGCAACTATGACCTGGTGTCCATGGTTCTTGACAAGTGAAACACAATTTCTTCCTTCTCAGTTCCTTCTTAGTGTCGTCATCCACCCAATTTTTCTTTGGCCGTTCTTGTTGGAGAGGTTTCTTGTTCTCGTCTTTTATTGGGAATTTTGTTTTAGCTGGGAACCTGTTCTTGGGAACTGAATCTTGTAGATCTCGGGTTCTGCTGATCGCATCCTGTAGAGTGTATGGTTTGTAGGATTTCACCCACCCACGTAAATGTTCTGTCAAGGCTTCTGTAAACAACATAACCAACCTGCTCTCGAGCACCTCTGTTACCATAACCGTTATTCTCTGAAACTCTGATACAAAGGCCTCGGCATTGCCCGTCTGTTTTTGTTGTGCTAACTCTCTAAAATGTATCTACGGGTCCCTTTTTTCAAACCGCTCCATGAGCCTCTGTGTGAAATCACTATATGAATTGATGGTGTTGTACCCCAACGTCACTAACCCATGGTACCACCACTCATGAGCCTCGTTGTCCAGATGTAAGGTAGCCAATTTAATGGCGTCAGTCTCAGTCATAGAGTTTAGTTGGAAATAAGTATCCAAATTTTGGACCCATATTCTCGTCAAACAACCGCGAGATCCCTCAAAGTTAGGAATGGTCAACCTACCCACAGTTTTATGTAACTCAGTTTTGGTTAAACCCTCTGTTGAAATTCCTAGGCTGGTTCTTGCTTTTCATGTTGCATAAATTTGAGAATGACATAGTTGAATGGAATTAATCTCCCAAATCTCTATATTCCTGTAGATAAGCCCCAAATGGTTCACTAGGTTCTGCTGGCATGACGAGTCTTGCAATAGCATTTTCCAAAAGCTGAGGCATAGTAGGCATAGTGTTCTGCATATTAGTGTATGCATGTTTCCCACTGCTACTGGTGGATCATCGATCTTCAGGTGAAATGGGTAGACTGTTCTAACCATGTTTTGGCTTAAGAGCCAACCTATTTATAGCATGCAATACTTATTTCTTCCCTTTATCTAGGTCATTTAGTGCACTGACTAAGCTATGAAATGCCAACCTGTCTTCCTCTTCCCCTGTTCCCTTGCCTTTGTTAGAGTGTATTTCTGTTGGGTCCATGTATGAATTTGTATCTTCTAGCTGAATATCTTTAAATTCCAGATCTTCGATGTACCTACCCTTCGTCCTTCTATAAGTCACAAAAGTAGTTTCTTCAAGATTCATTTACTGTTCATGTTCAAGCCCCACAACAGACAATGAACATGCTTTGACACCAATGTAGTATCCCGAACTGATATTCTATTGTTTTAATAGTATGTTTGTAGGTTTGGTGCTTCTGTTATGCTAGATAGACAAAATAAAAGTTGCATGCAAAACAATGTCGTGCCAAAAGGCCCTATAATATAGTTGTTTTAGAGAATAAATAGGAAGAATTCTCTCAGTGAGAGAAGGTACACATACCACTAATAAAAATTCTGATAGTTCGTTAAGATATGGGAGGCATGCAAGCCATGCATGTAGCGGAAGATGTAGTGCCGCTCTCCAGTAGTTGACGACCAACTGAGGAAAAACACCCTCTCCAATGTTGTTCTTCACGTTGTGGATTCAATATGTTGTCGATGAAGCTGAGACTTCCTAGGAAGGATAGTATAGGTCCTTCGGTGAGATAGGAAGGTACGTACAAAAGTTTTGACCTCCTTTTGTGCCCTAGCGAATTGTTCTTCTCCAAAATGGGTGACGCACTCCTTCCTCATGTTTTTTTGTTGGTGGAGGCTCTGAATGTGCCTAGAGTGGACTAATAGTCACCCAATATGATGATGTACCCCTGCCGAGAAGAATGGTGGAAGCATGCAGAAGTTTTACTGGATTCTTGGAGGCTAGCGAATGGATCTAAGATTTCCAGTTGTTCCCCAGCAGTGAAAAGTGCGCCTGCAATAAACTCTCTCTTTGACTCTTAAATGATCGAACCAAGAATAAAGAAGAGGATGAATAACTGATGATACATCTGGATAATTTATCCCAAAGTTATTAGGGCAGACATACTTCACTGCCGAAACCCCTTGTTAGTTGAAGACCTTCGCCTCCAACCCCAACTTGTTGTCACGGTACCTGCTGCTGCTGCTCTAGAAACCAAACTCAATACTAATAATCATAGATGATCTTTTTGCTCCAACTAGCCTTCTTATATATCTTTAGCTTGTACTTCTAGGGTTTGCATTTACTTTTTGCATGCATGCAATTCTATTTGCTCGTGGTGTCAAAACCCCAAATTTTCGCAAAAATTTAAAATTTTGAGATAACAATAAATGCTAAAACCCGCGGTTTACTAACAGCTAATAGTTGGCATAAAGGAAACAATCAAGTAATTAGTTTCACTAAATTCTAAATTAACTTAACAGTTTATTTTTCGTAGCAAGAATAAAATCTTTTTGCGTGATGTTTGCTTCAGTTTACTGATTAGTTCTTTTATGTCAGTAGGTGGAATCTACTTTTGAATTCGGGGCTTACTTAGCAATCGTGCTAACGCAGATGAATACTGTTTCTTACAGGTTTACAGGTATGATCGATCGAGTATATTTTAAAAGATCTTTTAGTGTCAGCAATATTTTGTTTGCAATCGAAAAAGCTTAATAAAATAAGCTGCGAAACTCTAGACATCACCTGTAAGGTAAAACCATTTGGTTTTCATCAGTTTTTCAAGTAAACAAGTTCGGAAGTAAGTAGCGATAGTACAACATATTTGCGACTCTAAACATTAGAATCTCAGTTACAAGTATTTCTACTTTGGTCTAAGTAATTTGTAATATTTATAAACATTGTTTTTGTCAGTATTTATGCAATAGTATCTTATCTTGCCTGTGTATTTATTGACCCTTATTTTGTTTCTATAAGATACTTACAGCTTGATATCTTTTGGACAGTAAAAACCTTTGATTGTGTAACTATAAGCATCATGCCCTTCTATATGAGCTTATGTTTACCGCTATTTTATTCCCTAGTCTAACTCTATGTTCTAGTAACTTTTGGATTTAATAGGGTCATTCCTAATCCAGTTCTCAGGTTTACTTCCAAAATTATCTCACTGTCCACTAGACATTCAGAATGAGAATGAAACCAAGTTGAGTTATACTCTAAGCTCTATCAAAGTATTGTCGTTTAAACTAGGTGATAGAATTTCATGATAATATTCTTACTTTCAGCTTTGTACTACTTTAAAGCTTTGATGCTATTTAAGTTATTAGTTCATGTAAATTTCATAGATATGCATAATCTATTTGTTCAATAAACATTCAATCTACAAATAGTTTGTTATTATAACATATTTTAATCTAGCCTTTATATTCCTTTGCATTATTACAAGGTGCTATCTATAAAGTTTAGACTTGTAATAATCTTAATGCAAAAGAGTTTACTATGCATAAGCTATAGTTTATCTTCTCTACTAGAGAATCTACAGTCATCTAATAGCTAGCATGAACTCTTTTATATCTATATTAAAGACTTAAACTTTGACCATCTCTATAAACTAGACATAAATTAAATGATATCTATCTTATCAAAACAATGTTTAGAGAATAGTTTTGCAACCAATTATATCACGATGGGGGTGTTATTAAATGACAATATAATGTTATTGGTAGTAAGGGATTAATGCATAATCCAAATCGAGTTTTATACTAAGATTTATAATTGACACTAGCTTGGTCAACGTAACCCCCACGTTGTTAAACTCGTTGTTATGTTAACATAAAGCATTGAGCAAATGATTAACGATTTGGTTTACGAATTATTTGGGTTGACAAAGGTTTACTCCACACTTATAAAATCCAATAATTGGAATATTGCTTCCATGCAGGAACTATAAGACACGACCCTCGCTGCATGGATAAATTTGTTGCTATGTGGTTGATTTCTGTCCACGCCTGGAAAATATAAAAAGTTATGGAAACCTATCCAAAATCATTCATGTCTCGTAGTTTACGCTGGCTCTAGGGTTTCTTGGCTTGTCTCCCATGGCGGTCGTCGTTTCTCTTGGTTACAGTTGCCTTGTGCCTTGACTCCGCACTGCTTTTATTCTCCGGTGTGTGGTTTTTGAATGCTGGTTCTATCTCTACAGCACGTGGAGCTGCTACCCTTGTCTCGCTGCTTGTGAAAACCTTTCTTCCATAGCCTGTGTAGCTTAATGAATGCTTCGGTTTCCTTCTCTGGTTCTCGTGGCTCGCCATTGTGTGAGGTTCTTGAGGGCTGTTTGGGTTTCTAACTGCACTGCTTGTAGGTGACAGTGCCTCGTGAAATTGTTCGATGTTCTCCCATAGACAGGTAATTATCATATTGAAATTTCTTTTTACTTACTGTAAGTATATAAAGATTGTTTTCAAGCTTTTAACAAGTAAATGTTTCACTGACAGTGGTTTGTTGCTTTGCTGCAGGTGCCCGCCGCTGTGAAGCTTGTACAAGTAAGAAAAGACAGCCCTTGCAAAGGCCGTGGCTCATGGTTCAAACTCGGGTAATCCCCGTGGTCTGAAAGATGGATTCTCACTCTGTTAGTGTTAGGGTGGTCGTTGGACTTGCCCAGGGTTTTGGAAAACCCTCTTTCGTCTCGTCACGAGTTATGTTATTGTTTTTAAATGTTTTTACAGGCTGTTGGGACAATACTTAAATCCAAACCCTTGCTAGGGTAGATTCGATTTGTATTGTGCACTGTGCTTAGTCGAAGCTTTGGCTTCACAGTCGGGTTTAAGTTTGTAAATTTTGTAAAGGCAGTACAGTTGTAAACTCGTTTTGGTGGCCGGGAGTTTATGCGATACTCTGTGTAATTTTAGGGTTTTTACCCTTCTTGAATATGATGAAGTTTTAAAATTCAATTGAGTATTTTGTAAGGGTTTTATAATTTAAATTTTAAGTCTGATACTTACAGCCGTAACTTAAATCATGTTTGTTTTGATGGAAGTCATGGGTTAGGGTTTGACCTGTAAAAACCTTTGTTTGATTTATACTAATCTTGTGATAATAATTACACTGTTTTTCTATTTTATTCTATTTGTCCTTAAAGGACCGTGGGTAGATTATTAGACTGGTTAATGATGGTTACATAATTGTTGTAAATTTGGTTAATATTTTGATACTTGTAATGTAATAGTTTTAAAAGAACTACCCTATGTGTAACCTAAATTACTACAGTATTTAAAATACTTATATTTATGCTCGGAATATGAGCTAGGGTTTACTCCCTTCTAACTTTGATAGAATATTAATTCTTGTATTATTTTGTAAATTTAATTACGGTTACACAATTTTTCTTCAGTTTGTTTTTATGAATTAATAGTTTATAAACATCACTGTTAATGATAATAATAATATTATTTGTATTTATAATATTATTATCTATGTATAATCATTCTCTTCTTAAGTTTATGTTGGTTTTTATTTGTATAATAATTTCGTCTAAGAGCAATCTGTAATATTTGTGTTATTTAATACCATTGTTTCTGTAGACTTACTGAAAGAATATAAGATCTTTTTTATCTGTCAGTATTCTTTACATTTATACTGTCTGTATATGTATAAGAACAATTTCTTATTAATATTAATTTAAACCTAAGTTACTCCTGTCCTTTAGTTATTAAAGTTAAGAAAAGAATACTGTAACATTTATCATATTCTTAACTATAGTTCAGATAGCTGCAGGAAGATTAGTTGTCACTAAAGGAAAAAGATCAGCTATCTTTACATTTATACTGTCTGTATATGTATAAGAACAATTTCTTATTAATATTAATTTAAACCTAAGTTACTCCTGTCCTTTAGTTATTAAAGTTAAGAAAAGAATACTGTAACATTTATCATATTCTTAACTATAGTTCAGATAGCTGCAGGAAGATTAGTTGTCACTAAAGGAAAAAGATCAGCTATCTGTATTATTTTTACATCTTTTCTTAATCATAAATAAACTTTCAACTAATAATACTAGTTCTTCTACTTCAATATAAATGTACATGTACAGTTTATAGAAGTAGATACTATGTAGGAAATGAATTATATTCTTAACAAAGTACTGTCAGTAAATAAAAGATTCTTTTCCTTTTATGATATTTTAAACACACAGTCTGGTTCTGATAACATCTCTACAAAACAGATTAATAAAATTTCTAGAAAACAACTATCTACTGATAGGAACTATTTCAATACTTTGAAAACATAAATATTCTATTTATTTATATTTCTAACATACTTCATTTATTTAAACACATTGCCTATGCTAGAGTACGATCTAGATTACTTCAGATGGAGAAAAGTACAGGTAGGATTTATCTTTCATCACAGTACAGATTCAGCCTTGAAACAACTAAGAGATTTCAACACAACACAACATATAATTATTCATTAATTGCTTACACACAGATATAAACTATAACATAGAAATTAAAAGATAATGGAACCTGTCTTTAAAGCTGGATGACAACAGCAATGGGAGGTTGTTCCTCCCTACCAACTCCTGGAGAGCGCTCAAACAACGACTTCTCAGGACCCCCGAGCCTGTTCTGGTCTCCTTGGTTGGAACTAGGTGGAGCAATCAACAAAGTACTAGTCCTGAGACTCAATACCAACTCTGCGTATTGCAGTAAGATCTTTCAGCTGCAAAGCTATACTAGATCAACTTCCTGCAGTTTACCCCTCAAACACCTTCCTTCAAATTTCCCTTTCCCAATGAATTTCTTGAAGTGCATTCACCTGAATGATTCTTCTCCTGGAATGAGCAGCCTCAGCTCTCTACATTGGGCATTTTTATTAAGATTGCCTAGGTCTTTTTGGGTTGGTTGTCATTAATTGAGCCACCTGCTTTGATCCCACTTTTTTGGGGGATCATGACCCCAAATGTAGGGAGGTTGCCACCTGCAACATAGGAAGTGTTTTGAGGATGCTGTCATTTGTCTTTTTGCTCTCCACCTAGTCTCCTCCACCAACTTGACCAGTGACACTATTTTTAATAGCGCTCTCAAGCTGTTGTCTCCACTTTTATTTATTTAAAATTAAATAATCAAAATTACATTCCACATCCTTGACTTTGCTGAGTCATCAGTTTCCACTTATCATTAAATTTAACATAATGTCTTGGAATAAAATCAAAATAAGATAACATTATTTTACAGAATTGGGGCATGTGACACGTTGACTTTAAGTGTGAAGAAATAAGGCTTTATTTAATATATCGATGACTTAATAATATTGAATAATTGCTCTGCTTTGCTCATGATATTACATGTCCTCAGTCAATTCCCTTTTTCCATTATAACCGCTCGAACCTATGGGAATTAAATAGGTTAGCAGGTGCTTTCGATGCTCAAGTAGAAGAGGACATTACAAAAAACCCTAGTTACTTTTTAGTGAAGTGAACAGTGAGAAATTGATGAATACAATTACATTAGCAACCATAAAACTATCATGGTATCAATTGAGGAGGACCCTTGGGTTAGCAACCATAAATCTATCATGGTATCTAAAAAATTGAAGGTACCAATATCAACCTTAGGATGCCAATCTCCAATGTTTTTGCACCCATAACCTCACAACAACTTTGTGAAAACAAAGAGATTGGAATTTGTAGGTTACTATAAATGTGAAAAAACTGAAGGTACTAATAGGAGTAATGGCATATCAATTGATATTAGTGCAAGTATGAGCAAGTATTGGATGCATACACTATCAAATATGTGGTATAAACCTCATTAGAGTCCTAAACTAAGAGCTATGGATATATTCCTATTGTTAGTATTGCTCATTAATAGTTATTTCCATCAATTTGTCAAATTACATGTGGATTATGGTTTGTTTTATTTCGTGAAATTGATATTTCAACTAGACTCTAGGGATTGTTTAATATTTCTAGGCTATTGAAGCAATTCAAAGGTGACACTATTTTTTATTATCACCATTCATGACTCATATATAGGCATTATCTAGGTTCTCCTTGTTAGGTACCACAACTACCTTCTCTTCTCCCTTATGTTTTGAAGGGTTCAAGGTATTACAAAAGGTACTAGAAAACCAAATGGAAAAACCTTTTTTACTTTTTAGTAAAGTGAGCATTGAGAAATTGATAACACAATAACACAATATTACATTACGAAAATACTTCATCCTATCTATGAGATTCATCCTAAAAGCTAATAATAATTGAAACTTTAACTTTTATAGCCTAAGTAACTAAGGCGACTTTATTCCACATGTAATCCTCGTATTTAACACCTCCTCGAAGGCTTACATTGCTAATTGAAATTAAACACTAACTGAAAAGAAAAATATCATAAGTAAACATAACCAAACGTTCTTCAAAATCTTAGTTTGGGAATCAGTTGTTTCATGAAATTGCTTGGTAACCCTTGTAGAGGTGTAGCTTTTGAGTGGAATTCTTGAGTTTTTGGACATCATATCTTCGAACTTCAGAATTATTGGACAACCGTCCATGTTGAGCTACATCCACAATGTTCCATTTGGATGTATCATGACCCTCGTAAACGTATAATTGCCAAGATCCATAAATTCTTAAACTATCTAGGCAACCATCCATGTTGGGTTAAGGGTCAGCCCCTCCGTTAGGGTATAGACTAATTCCACCATTAATTCTTGACCCCTTGCATTCCCTCGAGGAAGGATTTGAAGACCTCAAATGGTAATGTTTATGGGAGGGTCTAGTCTCTACTTTGTGTGTGTGTGAGAAAAGGATCAATTGAAGGATGAGACTTTGGTTTTGATAAAGGTTGTTTTGTTCCCCAACATAATCAAAATCAAAATCATTGATTTCAGGTTTTTCAGTTAATTGAAAAACAAGTTGACTAGTCTCATTGATATCACTTCCTAAATTTTTACATTCCTTTTTTCATGGAGTCAAATTCAAGATGACAATGGAACCCATGATATCCAAAGGCAGGTTAAGACCAAAATCTTTGTGCTTGCCTCGTAAGTGAATCTCCTTACTTGTGTTACCACCTAATTGGTAACGTGTTTTTTAGAGCTTGTTTAAAATCACATACATTCACTAATATGTTTCAGGATATTCGACATCAGAAAACGAACAACCTTTATCACTCAGGTGACAATCAGTATTACACACAGGATTTTGAACAGGATTTTGAAGACAACATTCTACACAGGGTTTCAGAGTTTTAAAGATCTAGTTCTGGGAACAAATGATCAGGATGTATGGAAGCTTATGGCCGGTCAAGAAACAATCAACACTTATATAAAATCTATAATTTTTCTGGTGTGACAGACCAAATCGTCAGAGCTTCGATTTGGAAATTGTTTCAGTTCGAAACATTTAATGCCTCCCTATCATGTGAAAGTTGACATATAATCCCAGTCATCTTCTATTTCTTCACTCATTTCGGCAAGTTAGCTGTAATGAGAAAATCATTACGCAGGATCTGTCGATTGTTGGCTTGCTACAAAGGAAAAGTGTCACGCTGATAGGAAAGGATTATTGGCTTGTTGCAAAGGAAAAGTAGCCGTGTGTGGACTGGACCAATGTATCATTTCTTTTGGAAACCAAGTGCATCTTCCGGTTTCAACGATCTATTATACAGATGACACATACCTTAAGTGTTGAATGCGAACTTCTTCATGGCACTTTCACTATAAAAAGGAAGGTTCGACAAGCAATGGATTTCCACGTCCACGTGGAATAGTTGATTGGGGCATTGTGGATCTGAACCCACAAGTCATGGCAGTTGATAACGTTTGATGATCAATTTCGTAGCTATTGTCGGGTAATTGCAGCCTCGTAGGGTGGAGTTTTTAAATAGTCCACGCTTTTTTTTAGGGGAATCCACAATTTCATACCTTGAAACCGGGCCAACAATTCATACGATTTGCTTAAAGTTGTAGTTGTTGGCGAGTGCCTGGTAGTATCATTGTGGCCGCATAGGTGTGTACCCACGTATCACTTGATGGGCAGATCGCAAGCTGCTGATGCAGATGCCAATTTTGAAACGGTAGTAGTCACCCTTAATTCAGGATGTCGAGGACCATGGAAGCAATTAAACATGGTCACTTGCGATTTGCGTATAATTTGACAGCCAAAATCATGGAGCCGATTTTCTTTTCTGAATGTTTGATTGAGATCACGATTTCTTCCTCTGTAAAAGTTGTGTCAGAATTTGGTTATGCTTCAAGAAGGTTTAAACGGAGATATGTAATCTCTACCAATAGTTCAGAAGCATCGGGTCCTCTTGGCAGTTATTGCCAGTTTTAATCATCCCCTGATCTATCTGACTCAATGTTTATAAGCGATATCCATTCATCGGTCTGCCCTGATTGCCTTCATAGGGAGGATAAGAATTTTCGAGATATCAAATTAGGGAGGAACCCACCCATCAAAAGTAAGTAATGATCGCGTGTCGTTTTTCTCTTTTGCTGCCAATCACACAGTCAATAAAACTCAGTCTAAAGGTTTCATTTAGTTGTTTCTGGACAAAGCTGTTAGGTGGAGTTGGGAGCAATTTTTTTGTCCATAAGGATGATCCACGTCCTCATCAGCCGCCCAACATGGAAATCAATCCCAAGGGTTTAGATCACTTTAATAAAGTCTTCTTAGTGACTAATGTGATAGTAACTTTTTTTTTTCCAAAGAAAAAAATCGTAAATATTTTATTCACATTCAGCAGATGGCCCTCAAGGTCCATTATACAAAAAATTCAACTATGAAGCTGTCATTTACATAATATTTGCCTCAGAAGGAGCACAAAATCAAAATCCATATCCATAACTGATCCAACTATAATGTTGTCATTACATACCAAATAATCTCATAAAGATCATAATGTTCACCAAAACTTTTCAGCAGAAAAGAAAATCAAATACCATGCAGCAAATAAGTCTGATCTTAGCAGACTTTTTTCATCATTCTCGATCAGATCAGGTCAGATCAACTGTGTCCAAGGTGATCACAAGCAAAAAACCAGAGCAAAACTAGTTGGCTGATGTAGTCCCAAAAAAGTATGATAAATCAAAAGCTGATCAAAAAATCAGCAGCTAGTAAATAGGGCAATTCCAGGCCTTCCAATGAAGAAAAGTTCATATCCATATCCATTCCAGCACCAAATAAAAAGAGGCCAAACAGCCCGCATGTCAAGCTCTTAATATGTTGCTTGGGATCACCAAAAAGCAAAAAGATGCATATTAATATCAGCCAAGGCATCATATCAAGGGTGGAACAGAATCAAATAATCCAGAAATGCCCAAGCATTAAAATCTCCAAGAAAAAACCAACAAATTCATAAAAATCTGTCATGTAAAAACAGTCCTACAAATTGCATAAACAGACAGCTCACTGCAACATATTAGAAAACCTGAAAGGTTTCTATAATTTCTGCCCCTCTCTGTTCACAAGTACTCCAAAAACCTTCAAGAACGCTGCCACCAGCTTTAGCCAAAGAATCTGCTTTGAAGTTTCTTTCCCTATAAATGTGTTTGAAAGACACATAATCAAGACTGTCAACTAGATAGTGAACATCTTGAAGAATCATGGCTACTTCAAGATTAAGTAATCGATACTTCATTAGAGAGAATTTGAGGTAAAAAATGGGCCTCAAAAGGACCAAAATGTACTATAAAAATCAACCAATTACATTCTAGTAGATGACATCATCCCCCATGGTTGAGGTGGCATTACATGAGTTAAGAATGCTTATTTGTCACATTTTCTATGGTGGATGAAAACCCATAGTTAACCAAGGGAATGGTACAAGTACTTTTAAGCCATAAAGTGAAGTACTCATAATAAAAGTTATTTCATACTTTCTCATAAAATAATATTATTGTTATTTTCAAGTCAAGTACTCACAATTCACTTTCTCATAAAATAATATTATTGTCATTTTCAAGTAAAGTACTCATAATTCATAAAAATGTCTTTTCACATTTTTTTATAAAATAATATATTGTCATTTTCATGTTTTTTTAATTTAAATTATATATTCACTCAATTCTATTTAATATCATAATGTCAAACTAATATATAATCTTGTACTTTTAAAATAAATCAAATTCATGAATGATATTTATATGAAATAAATATGTTAGTTATGCATATAAATTAAATTAATTTTTGTTTAATTTTATTTACAAGTTCAAGACAAATAAATGCTAAAGGACAATAAAATTTTGGAAATTTACAATGAATCTTAGTCACATCATTGTAGAGTTATTTTATTAATTTTATTTATAGTTAATTTAAAAAAGTAACTCAACCATGGTTATTTATATTGTGCATAAAAAGTAGCGTAGGAGGTGAGTTGTCATATATACCTACCCCATAAAACACCTAACTCATAATATTTTAATATATCTTATATTTTTGTAGTACATCTCTTAGGAGGCCCATTTTTGACCTCAAATTCTCTCTAATGTACCAGATGCCCAATTTATAACTAACTGGGAATCCCCAAAAACTTGAATTTTATCCAAATTATGCTTCCGAGCCAGCCTAAGGAGAAGCTTAAGTGCACATAATTCTGCATAATTATTAGTACCCAAGCCTAAACCTGCTTTGAAAGTAACATAATGCCTATCAGATATGAACAAAATACCTCCAACCCCACAAATCATTGGGTCCCCAGCTGCAGATCCATCAAAGTAACCCCAAGCATAAGTTTGATCAATTTCTTCCACAAAAATTGATCTGATAGAGACCAGAGATAAGGGCTGTGGTAAATTCTTCAACATACCCAAGCTATAGCTTGATACCCGTGCAGGAGTTGAGTCAATATCCTCAAAGCAGGATCTATTTCTTGCTTTCCATATAAACCAGAGTACAATGATAGGTAAAGATTTGATAAGAACCACATCTGATAAAAAACACCAGTTTTTAAAACAAACAGACAGGGAATCTCCATTCCAAAGATTATTAAGTTTCAGATGATCCTCAATAATTGACCAAACCGATTGAGTAAAAGAGCAATCTACTGCAATATGAAAATTGGATTCACATTCCTGTTTGCATAAAAAACATCTACCAGGACCTTCTCTGCCTCTCAAACAGAGAACATCCCAAGTCAATGCTTTACCAGAGAGAAGAAACCAACTAAATTTTTTTGTTTTTAGTGGACACTTCATCTTCCATAAGACCTTCCACCACCAGATCGATTCCACTTCTCTATTAATAAGTTCAGCATATCCCGCTTTAGGAGAATACTTGCCTGTTTTAGATAAATTCCAGATAAGACTATCATCTGCAGTAGAAAGCCTTACATGGCTAGACTTGAGAATGGCAATATATCCATTCCAAGCAGCAATCTCAAGTGGATCAATAAATCCCAAGGAGTCTGCAGATAACCATTCTTGTGACATCAAAATAGACCTACCATGAATTCCAATATCAGAAAGAAAATGAAAACCAACCAAATGTAATCTATCTGTCATAGATATAGGAAGAGCATGTCTCCATTTACATCCAGCCCACGGATCTAAACCAATACGAGCAGCATTGTCAGGACCAATCTTCCAGACCAGAAAATTCCCAATGAGATCAAAAGCCCAAAGAACAGCTTTCCAGCAGATAGAAATGTTCTTTTTCTTTTTAACAGTAGATCTTTTCCAGTCCAGAATATTCATTGGATAAATATATTTCTGTATTGATATCTTAACCCATAAACCCGAACCATGAATAATATCCCAGACCTTTTTTGCTGCAAGTGCCTTGGCAAATAAAACAGGGACTTTAAGTCCCCAACCACCCATAGAATTAGGCATAGCAAAAAACTTCCATGATATCCAGGGTAAACCAGAAGAGTTCTGTTTACCAGCCCAAAGAAAGTTAAAACAAAGCTTTCTGATTTTGTCTATGACACCCATAGGAACCCAAAAATGCATCCAATAGACTGGAATGGCCTCTAAAACAGCTTTAATCAGTATTAGCTTTCCTCCTTTGGAAAACTAACGGAAGCTCCAATTCTGAATCCTTTGTTCAACTTTAATAATCAACCAATCCCAATCCCTAATAAGATATCTGCATGGTTTAAGTTGAAACCCAAGGTACTTCATGCCATTTTCAATTCTATCAACAGGAAAACTGAAGATATTCTGTAATGTAATAACTTCAGAATCTTCCAAACAAGAGTAGTATAAAGAAGATTTATTATCGTTTATTTGCATCCCAGATGCTTTACAGAAATGCATTAAAATATCATAGAGAGTGGAGAGGGATTGTACAGAACCATCATTAACCATGACAATGTCATCCACAAAAAGAACATGAGTTAATACAATTTCATTACCAAAAGATAAACCATGATAAGTCTCACACATTGTAGCATGAAGAATAGCCCTCCCAAGGCCTTCAACCACAATAAGAAACAGAAGTGGTGCCAGTGGACACCCCTGTCTAAGTCCCCTACTAGATTTAAAAAAATTAGTAGCAACACCATTGATGAGCAGAGAGAAAGAGACCGATGATAGACTGGTCATAACCCACGCAATAAAATTCCCTCCGAAACCCAATTTTGCAAGAATAACCCAAAGATATACCCAGCTGACTCGATCATAGGCTTTAGATAGATCGATCTTAATCATGACAACTTTTAAGGATTTAACATGCATAGAATGCATACCTTCCTGAATGACACCTACAGTATCGTGTATCTGCCTTCCCGACAAAAATCCAAACTGTTCACCAGAAATACATCTACTCAAAACCTTTATGATTCTGATCGAGATAATCTTACCAATAATTTTGTATACAAAATTACACAGAGATATAGGCCTAAAATCCTCAAAAGATAAAGGACTATCATTCTTTGGAATAAGAGCAAGAAATGTAGAATTAAAAACACCTGGGATCTTGCCACTTAACTGAGACAATTCAATGACTCTTAAGAGGTCTTCACCCAAAACATCAAACATGCATTTATACACTTCAACAAGAATACCATCCGGTCCAGGACTCTTATCATTTTTGCTGATGGATAAGATATGCTTGATATCTTTAAGAGTAATGGCTTGCATAAGCTCAGCATTTTCATCCTCAGAAACAGAAGATGGGAAATGACCAGCACTATGAACAATTTTTGGAAGATGGAGATCAACTTCTTCTTTAAAAAGGCTTTCAAAGTGTTGTATCCCATCCTCAGCTATAGCCTCAGATACTTCCACAAGATTTCTAGAATCATAAAAAAGTTTCCAAATCGACTTGCGACACTTCCTATGAGCAGCAAATTTGTGAAAGAAAGGAGTATTATCATCACCACAACTCAACCATAACGCCCTACTTTTCTGGCGAGCCTCCTTTTCCCGAAAAAGAAGAATAGCACTCTTGCGAGCTTCAATCTCAATCAGTAAATCTTTATCAACCACTGATATAATACCAGAGATATGTCTATCATGAAATATTTTCAACTCAAATTCAATATCAACCAAATCTTTAATGTTCTGAGCTTTTTTATTCAGTGACCACTTAGTAGAAATAACTTTAATTTGCTTAAGATTCTCACTAAATTGTGCATCAGGAGATAAAGCAGACCGAACATCAAAGAGAACCCAATAATCTTTTAATGCTTCAACCAAATCAAGATGATCCAGTCATCCTGTATTGAACTTGAAAGGACTATGGGCCTTAGAAGTCTGAGAAGAGATTTGCAGAAAGACAGGTTGATGATCAGATACACCTCCACACCCAATCCATTGTTTAAGTAGGAAATCACAATCTAGGAAATCAGCCGAGACTAAAAGATGATCCAACCTTTTACAAATACCCTAAGCACCAACTCTACGATTACTCCAGGTAGGAATAGATGCCAAAGGGTTGATGTCAACAATCCCCAATCGCTCCAACAGATTGTGGAAAACATTAGTTAATGGATCAACTTGAGCATGAACCCCCCAAATTTCAGAATGACCCAAGGAAAAATTAAGATCTCCTCCAAAAACTAAATAAGGAGTCATGAAACAGCCCGACTTGATCAAGTTATTCCAGAAAGTTTCCCTATCCAGGTAGGGTGCATAAAGGTTAACAAAGGATATTTCCTTTTTTAAATCAAAAGAAAATAAAACAGCACACAACCCTGCTTTCATTGCCCAGGCATTATGAAAAAGAAATACAAGACTTCCATCCTAAAATAAGTCCACCTGATTTGCCCAAAGCATCCACCGAAATGAACTGCCATCCATGAATCAAAAATTCCAAATCTTGAACCAACACACACCCCTCAATCATAGTTTCTTGTATAAAGAGAACATCAACAGCATGTTGACTGATAAGTCTCTTAACTGCTAGTTTCTTGGGAAGACTAGCCAAACCCCTAACATTTAAGGACATAAGGATCATATAGAAACCTTGTTAAAGGAAAATGCTCTAAGCGCCCCAACACCTCTCGTTACAGGATGTAATACATTTTTATCCCCAATCAAACCCTCATCTACTTCAAGATTCCCAGGTTTACCCTTGACAGACCGAGAAATCTACTGAACAGATTTTGAACACGAGCGAAGATAATACTCCTTGCTGACAATTGCCTTACAAGGAGATACAAACCCAATATCCTTCAAAGATAAATTCGGAACAGTAGGAGATAAGGCCTCAGAAGAAAGATTCAGAAAAGGAATGTTATCAAGATCATCCATAGAATTAGAAATGCTTAACTGTTTAAGTTTGGCTAATGGTTCAAAACCAAGAGAAACAGAATGCATATCCAAATTCTCATCCACAAACTTTCCAACCTTTGAAATAGACTGAATCCCATCTGATTTGACTCTCCAATTATCCAAATTCACATCCACAGACATTCCAGCCTTTGCAGAAGACTGACTCCCAGCTTTTTTGACTCTCCAAATTTTGGAAGAAGAATGTTTATTAAATGGAAGAGAGCAATCATTTGCCAAATGACCAAACCCATGACATCTAAAACATCTAAAGGGAAGTCCCAAATAATCCAATGGCTGAGAGAAATCATTATTACCCTTTTTAATGACCAGTTCAGTAGGTAAACCCAAACGAAAGTCTAACAGGACAAGAACCTGGCCTATGCAGCAAACCCCAGAGTGTAAATAAGTAAAATCAGTTTCCAAATGGGTTCCCAAAGTGTTCCCAACAAGTCTGAAGAAATCAGTAGACCAGAATTCAAAAGGTAAATTTGGGAGTTTGACCCAAATAGGGACTTTGTCATACCTTTCTTTCCTCGGGTCAAATAAAGGAGTCCACCGCTTGATAAGTAGGCTAGCATTATCCCATTTCCAAACTCCAGCTAGGATCCTATCAGCATCATCCACTGAAGAAAATTTAAATGCTATCTAGCCCTTGGGAAGCATATAAATCTCAAGACTAGTGCTAATAATCTCATTCCAAGCCCTTACAGCCCACCCATGCAAAGATTCAGAATTATAATTACGCCTTCCAAACCTACCAACCAAGGTCAAAGCATTGGTGAGAACTATATCATTTAAAAGCACATTTTCCCGCAAAGTCATTAAGACCGGAGTAATCTTCTTGATGGGTTTAGGCAGTCTCTTCTTAGACTTAGATATAACATTGGTGCCAGAATAATGAGGAGCATGCACCTGTTCATTATCAGTGTCTATAGACTTGATAATTTCATGACTCGCGGCAGAAATAGGAGAAGGTCCCGGCTCTGCATTTATGCCTTTACTGACCTCTTGAACCATCCCAGCTTCCTGTGGACTAACCGATAAACTAATAGACTTGCCAATCTGATAACCAGAAATATGATCACAAGTACCCTTTTCGCTGATCATCATACCCAGAGTATCCGAGGAGAGACCCATTCTTAAAGAAGAAGGCAAGATCCCATCCAAGATACTATTCCCATTCAACTGATGAGCAGGCAAGGCTTGCCCGCGTTTTTCCAAACAAGTGGAAACCTGGAAATCATTTTCCATACAATCCTCGTGCTGAGGATCCAAACATGGATAATCCCTATCTCCCAAAACTTTCCCAGGAGAATAAACCACATTTACGCGTTTATCCTCACCAAACCCCAACCGGGAAACAGACAAAAGTCCCACAGGAGCTGAAACTACAGGACAAGAATATATAGGTTTCAAACGAGACATATTAGTTCGCCCAGCCAGACTTCCGCCATCCAGACAGTCCATAGGAGATATAACCTTATCCAATGTATCATCCGGGCCAAGGGCAGACCCCAGATCACCCAGATTAAATTGCAGAGGCTGATAGGTCGCCGTGACCCGATTCTCCTCTCCAAAATCCTGTTTAATAACGTTTAGATGCCCTGGCGGAGTACGAGCTAGGGATTTCGTCGCCCGAAGCGACATGACAAAAATCAATCGAGCTGATCCCCCAACCCAGAATTGTCCAAAATAATACAAAACAGCACCCGAGGACAGGACAAACACCGTCACTAAGACAGACTTCAAAAGTCAAATAAACCCTCCCGGCCAGAGACCCCTGTAAGTGCAATACAAACAGAGCGAGAAGAAATCGCGCCTTTGCCACAGAGAAAGAATATGGTCAAAGCATATACCAAACACCACAAATCCGAAGATCAGAAACCAGTATAAGCGCGACATCCACAGCGTTAATGATAAATTGCTTCGAACCGAACGCAATCCAAACTCAATCAATAAATATCATTCGCAGCATAGGCTTTCAGACACAGCAATCACTACTGTTATGAAAAACCAACACCCAACGGCCAAGAAACTCCAGAAAGATCCAGAAACTCGGCCAAAAATTACACCATAAAACCCGAAACAAGCTAAACAAGCTCTATATCCCGTTTCCTAGAGCTAGATAAACCTGATGTATCAAAGCTCTCAAAAGAGAAACAAAAGCAAAGAATACTGGGAAAATATCCAAGCATACCTGCAGAAAATGATTTGAAACCACAATGCAGGTTCATCCGAAAACCTGCGGAAGCCGAATCAACCACCAAGAAATTCCAGCGTCTCAACAAAACTAAACTCATCCGCCAAAAAACCACAGAAATTTTCCAAATTGCACTCATCCACCAAATAAAACCAATCGGCTCTGTACAAGATCAGCGACCTCTAATTTTGGACCAAAAATCCTGCATAAAACGCAGTGAAACCACCATGCAGGTTCAACCAAACCCTACGAAAGCCGAAACAACCATTAAGAAAAAACCAGCACCTCAATCAACTATGCTCAATCACCAGATAACAGGCACTGTCCAAACTGCGCAAAGAGGTGGAACTAAGAATCCGATGACATAAACCAAGACCCCAATTAGCGGTCTAAGGAAGTCCAAAAAGTCCAATTCCAGAAACCCTTCAACCAGCTAAACCGATCCAAAAATGGAAAAATTCCGACCATAAATAGCATAGAATTAAAAACCTCACTCTGTCAAGTCGGAGCACAGGCATTCAAGAAACAGAATACTCCAAAACACACGGCCAAGCACAGGCATTCAAACACAGAATACACCAATGTCGAGGAAGGCCATCTCAACGACCAAGAAACACGTCAGGAGTTCAATAATCAACATGGTTGACTCCAAAAAAAACCCCTATACCTCACTTACACCAGTTCGCCAACCTCTAACTGGATCTTGAATCAATCCAAACAAACTAGATCTGCAAATGCCGAAACAACCACCCAGAAAAAACCTGCGTCTCAATAAACTATACCCATACACCCGAAAAACCACAGGCCCTGTCCAAACTGTGCAAAGAGATGGAACTGAGAAACCGATGGCATAACCCAAGACCCCAATTAGCGGCCAAAGGAAATCCAAAAAGATTCCAGAAACCCTCCAACCAGCTAATCCGTTCCAAAAAATGGAAAAAAAGCCTGCTAATACTACACATATGTGCTGGAAAAATAACCGCGAGCACCAGAGGGCATCTCCAGTATCAGGAATCACACAGCATTCCAAAGCGGGCTAAAACAGCGCCCTCGTCGCAGCTAACAAAAGTAAAAATCAATACCAAATCCCGATCACCACATAAAACATTGCACTCACTACCCAGCTAGACGTGGCATGATCACAAGTCTAATGAATTAAAGCGTCGGACAGAACATTAAAGTGCATTAAAAACCAATCCTACTCAATCTGAAATCGCAGCACCGTGATAGTCACACCTTAGCTAAAGTAGGAAGTTAACTTTAGTTACTTTAGAGTTTAGTCTTTAGTTTAGAATTTAACTGAGGAAAAGTGGATCTAGGATCCTACCTTTTCTTTTGTATTCTGTTATCTTATTTTATTATTGAGAGCCTTTTGGGCCTACAAAGAGCATGGATTTTTCTTTGTAAAGGATGGAAAAACTGGGAGGATTTTTCCCCAGAGCTTAATAGAAAACATATCTTTTGGGTTTCATGGTTTTTCAATTGAGCACTCTTTAACTTGTATGAATGATCGATTGTTGCTAGAGGCTCTTTTCCTCTCTATGTTTGCGTTGGAGACCATAAACGGATGTTATCATCCTATTGGAAGGTGAAATCCTAGCAGTTGCTAGCCTTTTCCCTTTGTGAGCTTGCATACACAGGTATTGATGTTTACATTTAACAAAATTTGATTGTATAATATCTATTTTGTTTGCATAGCACATCTTCTACAATCAGAAGGAAGCAAATCTAGTAGCCACACCATTGACACAAGGCGCTCGTGGGTTCTCCTTTCACTCCATTACTCCCATTGGTATACCAGCACTAGTCCATTTGCGAGGATTGTTCTTTCCCTCTTTCCCATCAACTTCCAATTATTATATCTATGATACAACCATTTCTCTAATGCAGCCTCTTCTATTCACCTTGTCCGCCATTGTTCCTGCCTTAGTGATCTTAACATTAGGGACGCCTCCCTTGGGTTGGAGAAGAGCCAACCTTAAGCGAGGAAGAGGGGAGTGTGGTGACAGTTGCTGCTCTTTTTGCAGTTGCCATCGGGCTGGTGTGCCTATTTTTGTGCTTTGACACACGCATGTCGGTCAGGAGCGGCAACAACTTGGAATTTGAATAGCCTGGGACGATGTTCACTATTAGCTCAATGAGCTCTTTAAGCCCTACTTTTGTTCTAACTCCATTATTTTGAAGGCTTTTTGGGTATGTCAGTGAATTAGTCCTTTGTAAAAGAGCCAAGGATCAACCATAGTTAGGGTCACGTTTTCTATAGTTGAAGTATGCGGTTTTGAGTCTATTATTTCAATTGGATTTGATTAGCTTGTTTTGTTTGTTGGAGTAGGGCTTTGACTTGAAGAGCTCGCTAAAAATATGACATCTTATACTTTATTGTTTAGATGTTTATATTAGCGAAAACGAGAACAACAAAAATGAACTTGGACAAAATCCAAACTTTGCATATAACACCGTATTTTTCCGGGTAAAACCTCTTCAAGGTTCATGCTTTCAATGATTGGAGGATTTCCTCTTTGTTGGAGAAAATGGAATCTTCTTCCATCTCATCAAAATGATCTCTTCTTCAAACGCCCCCATAACACATCTTCTCTCTAGTGAAAAATTGAATTCCTTCATATATATATATATAAAATTTATGTGATTAATGTATTTTTTTATATGGATCCCCATGCACACATACACACATAAGTGAAAAATTAGGATTGTTAATACTTAGCAAACACTACACAATAGTCTTTCTAAATGTTACATCAACAATATTCAATATTATCAATAGCCACATTCAACTAACCTAGGTTTATTTATGCCTTTCTTTTATAGGTAAATTATCTTCGGGAAGGCCCCCAAGCATTTCCTTCCCCTCATTCGAAGGATGGTACTGAGGGTAAACACTAGATTCTTTAGGGCACAAGGCCAAGTTAACAATAGGGCTTAAAGCCATTACAACAATGCACTCATTATAACTCAACATGTCACTTAGGGGAATAGAAATTGGGTGGGGAGGATTATACTCCGTCCCACAACCACTTGGGTTAGACCCAATTTTTACCTTGCCAACACCACACAATAGTTTGCTTGAAGACTATGTAACGGTATTAAATATAATTAACTAACAATTGACAAACCCCATGTATGGGAAGAGCAGACCCACTAAGATTTGAACTTTTCTCACAATAATTGTTACAAGATACCACAAATGTATTATTCACAAGTAATGTATTGTCCAACCTTGCTTACACTACATTTTTCTCTTTCGAATCAAAAGATTTTTGACTTTATAACTTTATAGTAGTTTATGATTTTTTTAAAATATATTTTAATATTCAATAATAAAATATTTATGTATGTAATATTGGGTTAAACAATGATTAATTTTAGATTTTTTTCTTTAAATAAATTGAAATTGAAATTTAATTTAAAGTTTTTGAAAATCATATCTATAGAATATAATGAGCTTCTATATCTTCCAACAATAATTAATGTGATTTGGTGTCCCATTAAGTAGGCTTGCGATCTATAGCAAAAAGAGCAGGAAAATGAGACTATGGGAAGTTGCAAATTCAAACCTAGAAGTAGTTACTTGAGTTGCCATGAGTGCCAGTAGGAGGAGTGTTGTTTCATTTTAGGCTAGCTCATTTTAGGCTAGGGTTGGGTGAAGGTTCAAACATAATGAAATCCTAAGTGGTAGTTGATTGCTTAATTACAAGGTTACACTGACCGTGGGTGCGATCGGAATGGATTGAAGAATCTAATACGGGTGTGGCACTCATCCCAAAATTAGGAATTGGGGATTCGGAACCCTAACCCTAATTAACCCTAATTATCCTACATTTATCCTATATAAACAAATTTAGATTAGTAAAAACGAGGTGGAAAAATCTGATGAAGAATCTGAGAATCCGATTATGAAGAAACCGATTCGGGAGCAGTTAATCCTAGGGATGAAACTGCTAACTATGCTTAATTATGATTGTCAAGGGGACTAGACCAACACGATTGTGGAGGTCAATTCGTCGATAGGGGAAAAATAGAAACATGAAATGACTAGGCATGCATGTCATGAATCCTTAAAAAATGATCATAGGAAAAAATTATTTTAGTGATAATTAACTATTCCTCAGGGTTATATATAATATTTTGTGTATAATACTTGATTTAATTTAATTTAAATAGTAATGTTTAATAAAGATTGAATTGATGCATGGAATTGTAAAATGAATACAATAGACAAAGATGACAAGGGGGAGGCAAAAATACATCCCCAAGGAATCCCTAAAAAAGAGAAAAAGAACCTAAAAGAATGAAAGTGTTAAAAGCACTAGAAAGCTCCAATGCATTGAGATGGGGAGCCTTGAAGAAGCTCAAGAAGGAGGTGTCACAACCACAATCAAACGTGATCCACTTATGCGCTTTTTACTGCGGTGTGTGCCACTGCCCAAGATGCCTCTTAATGACTTGGTCGCTCAAGAGCTTCTTGGCAGTCTACGCCTACCCGACGCGAAAGCTTATCAATCGTTTGTTGTTTTACTTAGCTGAATTATTACTTAGCCAAGTGCATTCATCAAGTAAACATAAACAATAGACAAGTATAATGGTGGGGTTGCGAAACCGAGCAACCCCATTAACTTTGTATTAAGAAACTTTCACAATAACGGAGGTGCCACAAACCGTCGACTCTCCTGGTGTGCGCCCAATTAGCTAACACACGTTGTTTACAAAATACAACAAGAATGAGTTGACCCCTCCCGGGCGTCCAACTTTGTCAACTGAGCTAACCGTTGAAGCCTGCGTCAACTGCTTCTGAATTGCTGCTAAATCGTCTCGAGTGCTAGCTTGCCAAGCCACACTCTTCCACAACCCTGTTGCGTTTCTGAGTCAAGCTGCCTAGCGAATTGCATCTGCAACTTGAGCTCGGATTCCTCCCTAGCTCATCTGCCTCAATCGACTGTTACTTGGTTTCTTGTTCAAAGCTTGCCTTCTTCAATCCTTTGTGTCGCCTTCTTATATGGTGTGTCTTGAGTCAGTGCGCTTCTTAGGAGGGCGCACCCCTTTACTTGGCGTCCAAGCCATCTGCTGGGCCAACACACCAAGTCCATTGTGGGTCCACATCTCTTTGAAGTCGCGCGCTCCTTCCTATCCGTCGGTCCATTGCACGTTCTATTGATCGGGCGTCGGGACGTCATTGCTGGCGCTTGTCGCCTCGCCGAACTCCCACAAGCGCACTAAGTGCACCAGCTTCCGTCACGTCATTGAGGTGCTGGGTACGCCTCTCCTGGGCACCCGGTCCAACCTTGCCAAACCACCAACGCTTCCACCAAGCGCTCTCCTAGGCCACCAGTGTGGTGCCAAGTGCGCTTCAAGTGGGGCGCTCCCACCACCTAACTTGTTCATCCATGCGTTTCTCCCAAGGTGCACCCAACGCTCTCATGAGCACTCGGGCTCCATTGCACTTTTGTTTGCCTCTTTCCAATGTATGTTAAGGTGCCATGCTCGTGGGATTCCCCCTCACTACCGTTCTGTCACTTGGCCAAGTACCATTGCCAAGCCTATCGACCGAACAGTTTTTCCCACATGGGCACCCAAGCCAACCTCTTGGGCATGAAGGAGGTGCGTTTAGCGCATGGCCGTAACAACCTCCCCCACTTAAGCTTGTTCTCGTCCTCGGCAACATCTCCAAGTTTGAACTTAGGAACTGTGTTGCAAATGCCATATATGACCATCACTACTCCAACGCCTTGGACATGCCATCACTATCATCGCAACAACATGAGCTTCCTTAGAAACTCTTCCGCAAACAAGGCTTCTAAGCACTTACTCCGCAACCAGTACCCCTTGTATTTCATCCTGCTTCCATTCGTTGTACACCCCATGAGTGGACCGATTGGGTAGCTAGCCCAACGGTAGTGTCTCCTCGCGAGATTAACTTCGTCATTCCGAAACCATATTTCCTTAGCCATTTTCAGCATCCTCAAGCCAACTGTGTTTTCTGCAAGACTCCTAGCCTTGTCTTTCGTTTGACGATTTTCTGTCTTTAAGGTTGTCTTGCCAAGGCGCATAGGGTCTCACTGTTGTCACCACTAACAGTGAACCCATGCGCCACTTCCTCCAGTTAAGAAGATTGGCCGGTGGTTTAATTTTCCACCGCCATCAAAACCACCTACGCACAAGTACCTTAGTGCAATATCTATCTCTGTGTTGATGCACCCAAGCTTCTCCAACTGATCTTGTGTTAGTTTAGATTCCGCAATCCTGAACATAAGAGTACTCACATCCATCACAACTCTCCAGTTTGTTGTCATGTACCTCTGTCAACAATGTTTCTTTTGTTTTCGTTTGTTGTCTCCTCCTAGCTCTCTTCTTAGCATTCTTACTTGTCCCTTTGAACGAAACTCTTGCCTTGCCTCCGCAGGCGTCTCTTATGGGCTCTCTTGGGAGCGTTTCTTTCGACGGAAGCACTCACCTTGCTGAACCTTTGACTTCTTTTTCGGTGGAGGCGCCCCAGCCAAATAAACTTCGAGAGCTTACACCTAAGCTTTTCATTCACCTCGGCGTCAACTTTCCAAGCGCTTGTCGAAACGAACCTTAGTGAACCTTGCTAAGTCTAGCACCTTTATTGCTCTGATACCACCTGTCACAGCCACATTCAAACATGCTTCACTTATGTGTTTTTTACTGCAATGTGTAGCACTGCCCAATATGGAGAATCGATGGCATCCAGCGTCCACGACATCGATGGAGAATCGATGGCATCCAAAGTCCACAACATCGATTGAGAACGTGTCGTCCATATCGTGAGTAGAACGAGCCCACTAATGGAGCATTAAAAACACTCAGCCTCCCCTCTGTTTCCACGTTGGATGTGCCAAGTGACGTACAAAGAGCTCTGGATTGGTGCCAAGTGGCATACATTAGAGGAAATTTGAGGTCTAAAATGGGCCTCCTAACGAAAATAATAAAATAATAGTTAAAATAATAAAATAATAGTTATTAATTTTGGAGGAAGAATGAAAAAAAACTATTTTTTTGTTCGTATTTTCGGCATATCTCTTCGTGTTTTTACTCAAATTCCGAGCGGAAGAGCTCGTTGGATGTGGAATTTAATTCCGCATCCAACAACTACCCACACTGCATACTTTTGACAGACCTCGCTACCCCAAAAACAAGAAATACTTGAAAACACGTGCCCCAAAAACAAGAAATACCTAAAAAAACGTGATGATGATGTCAAAAGTATGCAGTGTGGGTACTCATTGGATGCGGGATTAAATTTCATATCCAATGAGCTCTCCCGCTCAGAATTTGAGTAAAAACATGGGGAGATATGCCGAAAATACGAACAAAAAAAATAGTTTTCTTTTATGACAAATATGTCAATTCAACCATTATGGTTGACTCATTTTATTGAAATTCTATTGGTTCTTGAATTCCAACTCCCAAAAGTTATTGTTGGTCCGTTTTCTTATAAGGTCCATTTTAGACCCCAAATTTCCTCTAATACGGAAATCCGCCAAGTGATGTATGGAAAGACTTGATTGGATGAATATGGGTGTACGGAAAGCCTTGGAAAGTCGTTGGATGGCTTCCAAGTGGCGTTGTGAAGGCCCTCGGATCTGATGATATGGTGCGTTCCAAGTGGTGTTCTCTCTGCCTTGCGATTTGGCCATCTGATGGCCACCAAGTGGTGCTCCCTGGGCCCTATGATCTGGCCATTCGATGGCTGCCAAGTTGCGCTCCTTGGGCCCATAAAATGTAAGTGTAATTAACTTTAAAATATGTAATAATGACATGTGGGTTGTATGCAGGTGGCTTTTCTGTGAATAAACACCATCATCAGCTTTGAACTTTGACACGGAAAAAACAATGAAATCAATTGGATGCAGTGGCACCTTTAATGAAACAATCACTAAAGTAATTGAGAGCTTTCTGCTCTCATCCGACAATGTCTTCAATTCAGTACAAAATATACTAGCATACCCCCAAAACGGGGAAAGGAAACATCGAAGAAAACTTTAATATGTTGCAAAATGAGAGAAAGTTGATTCCAAGGATTCAATTCATGTGAGTTCCTTAGGATGTATCTAATGGGAAACCCATGGTGCTAGGCTGGTTGGTTAGCGCAATGTTTATTCCCTTGAAAGTTGTTTCAATTCCTATGAGTTCCTTCTTGATGTATCAACCCTCCTAGATCAATCATACTAACGGTTGTAGGATGATTGGTCAACGTGGTGTTTAGCCTCTAAAAGTCAAATTGGGTGAGTTACTTGTTAATGTATCAACCCTCCTAGATCAATCACACTCACGGTTGTAGGATGATTGGTCGACGTGGTGTTTAGTCCCCTAAAAGTCGGTTCAAATCCCACGGGTTACTTGTTGATATATCAAGTTTCAACCCTCCAAACATAATAGTAGTTCTTTTTTGAGGATACAACCCAACAACAATAGACAGTTGTAGGCTGGTTGGTCAACATGGTGTTTAGTCCCATGAAAGTTGATTCAATTATTGTGAGTTCCTTGTTGATGTATAAACCCTTTAATCGTAGTAGTAGTTATTTTTGAACGATACAATCCAACAACAATAGCAGCTACAATATATTTGGTTGACCTATGTGACCCATATAAGCTCTTCCTCCCCTAGGTTTTGGAAATGAAATTATTCAACAAACATAGTTGTGGGTTGACCTTTGTGGGTTAACCTTTGAACAACTTGAGTTATCCTATGAGTTCTTTGTTGATGTATCAACCGTCTTGAAATAATGGTAGAAATGTGGTTTTTAGTCCCTTAAAATCATATTATATTCTTGTAAAATTATTATTAATGCTTGTTAGTCCATTCGCTGTAGTTGCCGACAGAGAGTCGCTTGATGTAGTTTGTTTACCTATTTCTTTATGGAGTAAGCTATCTACTGGACCATTTGAACTAGGCCCACTCTACACCGTGTAGTGATAGTTTACTCCCTTACCCATGAGAGGGAGAGATTCACTGGGTTCTGCTTCTTGCATGTTGATAAATAAAATCTTATTACTACTTGGAAACTCAGAAAAACCAAGTAAAGATTTATTTTTACCACTTTGTCATCACGTTTTTCAGGTATTTCTTGTTTTTGGGGTAGCGGGGTCTGTCAAAAGTATGCAGTGTGGGTACTCGTTGGATGTGGAATTAAATTCTGCATCCAACGAGCTCTCTCGCTCGGAATTTGAGTAAAAACACAGGGAGATATGCCGAAAATACGAACAAAAAAGTAGTTTTCTTTTATGACAAATATATCAATTCAACCATTATGGTTGACTCATTTTATTGAAATTCTATTGGTTCTTGAATTCCAACTCACAAAATTTATTGTTGGCACGTTTTCTTATAAGGCCCATTTTATACCCCAAATTTCCTCTAATGCGGAAATCCGCCAAGTGTTGTACAGAAAGACTTGATTGGATGAATATGGGTGTACAAAAATCTTTGGAGAGTCATTGGATGGCTTCCAAGTGGCATTATGAAGGTCCTCGGATCTGACCATATGGTGCGTTCCAAGTGGTGTTCTCTCTGCCTTACGATTTGGCCATCCGGTGGGTGCAAGTGGCACAGTGAGGGACATGCGATTTGGCCATCCGGTGGGTGCAAGTGGCACAGTGAGGGACATGCGATCTGGCCACTCCCTGAGCCCCACGATCTGGACATCTAATGGCCATCAAGTGGTGCTCCCTGGGCCCTATGATCTAGCCATTCGATGGCTGCCAAGTGGCGCTCCTTGGGCCCATAAAATGTAAGTGTAATTAATTTTAAAATATGTAATAATGACGAATGGTATTGTATGCAAGTGGCATTTATGTGAATAAACACTATCATCAGCTTTGAACTTTGACACAGAGAAAACAATGAAATCAATCAGATGCAGTGGCACCTTTAATGAAACAATTACTGAAGTAATTGAGAGCTTTCTACTCTCATCCGACAATGTCTTCAATTCAGTACAAAATATACTAGCATACCCCCAGAACGGGGAAAGGAAACACCGAAGAAAACTTTAATATGTTGCAAAATGAGAGAAAGTTGATTCCAAGGATTCAATTCATGTGAGTTCCTTAGGATGCATCTAATGGGAAACTCTTGGTGCTAGGCTGGTTGGTTAGCGCAATGTTTAGTCCCTTGAAAGTTGTTTCAATTCCTATGAGTTCCTTCTTGATGTATCAACCCTCCTAGATCAATCATACTCGCGGTTGTAGGATGATTGGTCAACGTGGTGTTTAGTCCCCTAAAAGTCAAATTGGGTGAGTTACTTGTTGATGTATCAACCCTCCTAGATCAATCATACTCACGGTTGTAGGATGATTGGTCGACGTGGTGTTTAGTTCCCCAAAATTCGGTTCAAATCCCGCGAGCTACTTGTTGATGTATCAAGTTTCAACCCTCCAAACATAATAGTAGTTCTTTTTTGACGATACAACCCAACAACAATAAACAGTTGTAGGTTGGTTGGTCAACATGGTGTTTAGTCCCATGAAAGTCGATTCAATTATTGTGAGTTCCTTGTTGATGTATAAACCCTTTAACCGTAGTAGTAGTTATTTTTGAACAATACAATCTATAGTAGTAGTTATTTTTGAACGATACAATCCAACAACAATAGTAGCTACAATATATTTGGTTGACCTATGTGACCGATATAAGCTCTTCCTCCCCAAGGTTTTGGAAATGAAATTATTCAATAGACATAGTTGTGGATTAACCTTTGTACAACTTGAGATATCCTATGAGTTCCTTGTTAATGTATCAACCCTCTTGAAATCATGGTGGGTTAACCTTTGAACAACTTGAGATATCCTATGAGTTCCTTGTTGATGTATCAACCCTCTTGAAATCATGTTAGAAATGTGGTTTTTAGTCCCTTAAAATCATATTATGTTCTTGTAAATTCATTATTAATGCTTGTCAGTCCACTCGCCATAGTTGCCGACAAAGAGTCGCTTGATGTAGTTTGTTTACCCATTTCTTTATGGAGTAAGCTATATACCGGACCATTTGCACTAGGCCCACTCTACACCTTGTAGTGATAGTTTACTTCGTTACCCGTGAGAGGGAGAGATTCATTGGGTTCTGCTTCTTGCATGTTGATAAGTAAAAACTTATTACTACTTGGAAACTCAAAAAAACCAAGTAAATATTTATTTTTACCACTTTGTCATCACGTTTTTTCAGGTATTTCTTGTTTTTGGGTAGCGGGGTCTGTCAAAAGTATGCAGTGTGGGTACTTAAATTCCGCATCCAACGAGCTCTCCCGCTTGAAATTTGGGTAAAAACACAAGGAGATATGCCGAAAATACAAACAAAAAAAGTAGTTTTCTTTTATGACAAATGTGTCAATTCAACCATTTGACTCATTTTATTGAAATTCTTTTGGTTCTTGAATTCCAACTCACAAAATTTATTGTTGGCGCGTTTTCTTATGAGGCCCATTTTAGACCCCAAATTTCCTCTAATGCAGAAATCCGCTAAGTGTTGTACAAAAAGATTTGATTGGATGAAGAAAGCCTTGGAGAGTTGTTGGATGGCTTCCAAGTGGCGTTATGAAGGCCCTCGAATATGACCATATGGCGCATTCCAAGTGGTGTTCTCTTTGAACTGCGATTTGGCCATCTGGTGGGTGCAAGTGGCACAATGAGGGACATGCGATCTGGCCACCCGATGGATGCCAAGGGGCACAGTGAGGGCCATGCAATTTGGTTGTATGATGGCCGCCAAGTGGCGTAGTGAGGGCCATGCGTTCTGGCCATTCGATGGCTGCCAAGTGGCGCAATGAGGGCCATGCGATCTGGCCATCCAATGTTTTGCAAGTGGCGTAGTGAGGGCCATGCGTTCTGTCCATTCGATCGCTGCCAAGTGGCACTCCCTGAGCCCTACGATCTGGCCATCTGATGGCCACCAAGTGGTGCTCCCTGGGCCCTATGATCTGGCCATTCGATGGCTGCCAAGTAGCGCTCCTTGGGCCCATAAAATGTAAGTGTAATTAATTTTAAAATATGTAATAATGACATGTGGGATTGTATGCAGGTGGCATTTCTGTGAATAAACACCATCATCAGCTTTGAACTTTGACACGGAAAAAACAATGAAATCAATCGGATGCAGTGGCACCTTTAATGAAACAATTACTAAAGTAATTGAAAGCTTTCTGCTCTCATCCAACAATGTGTTCAATTCAGTACAAAATATACTAGCATACCCCCAAAACGGGGAAAGGAAACACTGAAGAAAACTTTAATATGTTGCAAAATGAGAGAAAGTCGATTCCAAGGATTCAATTCATGTGAGTTCCTTAGGATGTATCTAATGGGAAACTCATGGTGCTAGGCTGGTTGGTTAGTGCAATGTTTAGTCCCTTGAAAGTTGTTTCAATTCCTATGAGTTCCTTCTTGATGTATCAACCCTCCTAGATCAATCATACTCACGGTTGTAGGATGATTGGTCAACGTGGTGTTTAGTCCCCTAAAAGTCAAATTCGGTGAGTTACTTGTTGATGTATCAACCCTCCTAGATTAATCATACTCACGGTTGTAGGATGATTGGTCAACGTGGTGTTTAGTCCCCTAAAAGTTGGTTCAAAACCCGCGAGTTACTTGTTGATGTATCAAGTTTCAACCCTCCAAACATAATAGTAGTTCTTTTTTGATGCTACAACCCAACAACAATAGGCAGTTGTAGGCTGGTTGGTCAACATGGTGTTTAGTCCCATGAAAGTCAATTCAATTATTGTGAGTTTCTTGTTGATGTATAAACCCTTTAACTGTAGTAGTAGTTATTTTTGAACGATACAATCCAACAACAATAGTAGCTACAATATATTTCGTTGACCTATGTGACCCATAATAAGCTCTTCCTCCCCTAGGTTTTGGAAATGAAATTATTCAACAAACATAGTTGTGGGTTAACCTTTGAACAACTTGAGATATCCTATGAGTTCCTTGTTGATGTATCAACCCTCTTGAAATCATGGTAGAAATGTGGTTTTTAGTCCCTTAAAACCATATTATATTCTTGTAAATTCATTATTAATGCTTGTCAGTCCACTCACCTTAGTTGCCGATAGAGAGTCTGTTTACCCATTTCTTTATAGAGTAAGCTATCTACCGGACCATTTGCACTGGGCCCACTCTACATCGTGTACTGATAGTTTACTCCGTTACCCGTGAGAGGGAGAAATTCACTGGGTTCTGTGTTCTGCTTTTTGCATGTTGATGAGTAAAAACTTATTACTACTTGGAAACTCACAAAAACCAAGCAAAGATTTTTTTTTACCACTTTGAAATGATTATTATTCTTTGTTTTTTCTTTATTCTTCTATGTCAAAATGAAATAATCTAGAAATTAAGATGTAAATAATCTTGACATAGTTTATTTCCTCTTGAGATAGAAGAATAAAGAAAAAACCAAGATATTCATTTCAAAGTAGTAAAATGAATATTTACTTGTTTTTATGAGTTTTCAAGTAGCAATAAGTTTTTACTTATCGAAATGCAAAAGTGCAAAAAGAATCTATCCGTCTCACGGAAAGGTAATGGAGTAAAATATCACTACACGACGTGAAGTGGGCCCCCGTGCAAATGGTCGGGTAGATAGCTTACTCCTTTCTTTATTACACGGAAACTACAAACTACCTCTTTAATAAATACAGGTGGCAAGTGGCGGCTCTTCATACACCCTCGACATACAACACAAGTTTCAGGAGAACGGTCGCTTGAATAACACCTTCGGTGTAATAACTCACTAGTTCTGTTATAGTCAGTGTATCATGTATAATGCTAGAATCACAAAGTGCACTCCTCCGGCGTTGAAAGAATAATACATATTATTGACCGATCCAGATTCGATGGGACTGCAAATTGGACACTTCCAGCTTGAGTTTCAATGTCATAATTTCTGCCCAACACAATCATAGGCACGCGTGAGACCAGGGGCTCCATGAACCTTCAAACATTTATAAAAGAATCGAAAATGAATATCAGAACTTCGTTTTTGTTGAATGAATTCAAGGTTGCAGATTTATCTACCTTCCCCATGCATCCCAGCGAGGTTGATACGATTGATAAAATGGAAAATCAGGAAAATCCCAAGCAAAGCAAGCTGCAGATTTATCTCCAGTGGTAATAAAATTAGATGCATAAGAAATCTCTCCAACCATTGGAATCATGGAGGGGTCTTTGTGTACCGGATGATTAAATGTTGTGGATGAATTAATTGTGATACCCATATCTCCACCACAGCTATTCGAGCGAGATAATTATCTGGGCCTGGAGAAGGCAGAGTCACAAATTTGTGCTCTTCGCTTACTGCTGATAAAGATTGGTCTCCGCATATGTAATGAAGCTTCTCAGTACCTGTGAGAAGAACATGATGGATAATCCCAAAGGTGTAATTGAAAAGGCCCTTGTTTGTATATTTTTGGCTATAGATCACAGATGTCCTTGTAGCTTTAAAGGAGTATACGTCTATTTTAGTATCGTAATACTCCTGACTCCCCACTGAAGAAGGATCTAATGGGGTTACCTTTGGTTCGATCTGAGAATCACCTGCACAACATTATTAAAATCTCTTTTAAATCAACATGGTCATCGATTAACGCAGTATTTATCCCAAATGAATCTATCCATTTCTTATATATGAATGAAAGAAATAAGTGCTGAGAAACTGACAAACCTGTTACTAAAGAAACCCTGTTATCCATAGCTTATATATGAATGATCACTATGTAATAGTGTCTTGATGGTGTCTTTGATAGCCCAGAAAGTTGCATCCGTAAAACGCAGAGCTTCTTGATCGCCCGGACTCTGATGGCGTGGTGGGTATTGCAGATTTCTCTGAATCGTGACCTGAAATCCCCAATTTTTCTCTTCTGGCTTCTCACCATGACGGCCACTGTCTTTCCGCTGAGGACGCACTTCCAGACAGAGGATTTCCCCAGCTTTCCAGAGGTGAAATGGGCGGTGGCGTCTGCGCTTTCTTTGAATCTATAAAGATTGGGACTGTCCGGGAGGGAGCGCTTGAGACTAGCAAGCGAAGAAAGAACACTGCTGGAGGATTCCTTTGAGAAGAGGCTGGAGCCAGTGCTTTTGTCCGTGCCCCTGTTGGGTGTTTTTACATCTATGTCCCTCCGAAGAAGAGAGGGTGGGATTTCTAGGTGATGTTTTCAATGGCTTCAGCTCTGAAGAAAAGCGGGTGGGATTTCTGGGCGATGATCTCCGGCTTCGGCTCTATGATGATATGGGGTTTGGCTTTGCACATGCTCAAGAAATCCTTCAGTTTGCAACTTTCAAAAAGTCGCGGGGGATCCGGATCTGTGAAACCATTAGGGGATCAGGATTATAGCACATTGTGCACAAAACTTTCATTGTAATATTCGTTTAAATAAAATATTACTAGTTTAGAGGATGAATTTACGTTACTTTTTCACCATCATCTTCACTTTCACCCAAACCGGCGCTACATTTTATTCCCGGTGACCGGCGCAAAACCATGATGAGAAAACCCTAAGGAATCCAATTATTTTGGCATTACATAAATCCATTTACTTTGGCATTATATCTGGTCAAGAAATCCATTAAATTTGGCATTTTACAGAAATCCATTTATACGGCATGGCATTACAAAAATCTTTGAAGTTCTGGCATGGTCTCAAAACACAAATCAAAACACAAAGAAGTTCGACGTCCGACATCCAGAATCCACAGCATCGATGAGAATCGATGGCATCCAAAAACCACAGCATCGATCGAATCAAGTCGTCCGTATCGCGAGCAAAACGGGTTGACTAATACAGAGATGAAAACACTCAGCATCTCTATGTTTCCACGTTGGATGGGCCAAGTGGCGTATGGAGAGACCTGGAGTGGTGTACGGAAAGGCTTGATTGGATGAATATGGGCGTACGGAAATATTTGGAGAGCTGCTGGATGGCTGCCAAATGGCGTTACGAGGGCCTCAGATCTGGCCATTCAGTGCGTTCCAAGTGGCATTTTCTGGGCCTTGCGATCTGGCGTTCGATGAGTGCCAAGTGGCGCATTGAGGGCCATGCGATGCGATGGCTTCCAAGGGGCGCTTCCTGAGCCTTGCGATCTGGCCATCCGATGGCTTCCAAGTGGCGCTCCCTGACCCTTGCGATCTGGCCATCCGATGGGTGCCAAATGGCATAGTAAGGGCCTGCGATCGGGCCATCCGATAGCTTCCAAGTGGTGCTCCTTGGGCCTTGGGGTCTGGCCATCCGTTGGGTGCCAAGTGGCTTTCCTAGGGCCATTTTGTTCTATAAAGTAAATCCAGGCTTGGAATTTACTGCTGTCACGGATACGTTAAAGAGGAGCCTCTCGTTAGTTCCGGTTGAATTCTATCCAGTTGCAGGTCGGTTTAGAGGAGAAACGGATCGACCTGAGATTGACTGCAACGATGCCGGAGTTGATTCGTGGAAGCATCGACTGATGTGGATTTTGAGGAACTTCAAAGAGATCATGAGTTTCGGTACAAAAGTTTTTCAAGGAACTTGTGCCGATCTGTGATAGTTCCAAGTTTCAAAACTACGATACGCAATACTTTAAATCGGATTGTTTCATTTGTACGTGAAAGAAAAATTTCATATCTTTATTTTGTAGTGTTTTGAAATACTAAGTTTGTATTATTAATTGACCTGTTTAGTTGTTACCAATGTGTTGCAGCTGCAACCGTTCTCCCTAATTTTCTTAAAATTGGGGCCCCTCCTCATGATTTAGCGTGTTTTTTCAATCGTTTGGATCCTTGAACCTCTTAACCGTGCTTTTGTTTTTTGAATGATGTCTTCGGGGTTGCATTTGGCCTGGTTTTCAGAAGTTGCCTGCGTATGAAATTTATGGCAAGTCGCAAGGTGTAAGTGTGTTTTGTTGGTTGATCGGATCAAGCGTTCTGTGTTGTGGTTCATCGTTGCGGAGGTAAAACTGGTTTCTTATCCGTTGTTGAATTTCTAGAGCTGACCAAAGCGCTTAATGTTTATTGATCGGGTGTCAATTTTGTTTGATCGGAAGCCGTAGTCTTTTTCCTCTTCCGCCGTTGCGGCTCCTGAATCGATTCTTCATCCGAAGTTCGAATTGCTCCGACTGTCGATGTGTATTGTTCTTTTAGTCACTTGCCCGTAGTCATTTCTTTTCCGCCGTTGCGACTCCCAAAGTGGTTAAGCCTCCGAAGTGTAAAGCGATCTGCTCTCCGATGTGCATCACGTGGCTATATCTTTTCTTCTTCCGTCGTTGCGGCTAGGAAATCCGTTTCGCGTCCGACGTCAATACCTTCCGACTTCCGACTAAATCTTTTCCTGCCCAAGTTTCGCCTGTCTTCATCTCTTTTCTCTTCCGCCGTTGCGTCTAGATTGAGCTTTTGGGCTTGCGTTGTTAATATCCTCCGATTGTCGATTGAGTTTTCCCGCCCACCATCGCATGTCTTCAGCCCTTTTCTCTTCCGCCGTTGCGACTGGGAAAAGCCTTTGATTCCCGACGTTAGTATCCTTCCGACTTCTGCCATGGTGCACCTGGCCATTTCCTGTGGAGTAGCCGTTTCAGTTTGCATAATCTGTTGTTTTGTTTTGTAACGCAGTCCCAATGAATAATGCAAATGGATTAATTGCAGGTGGACGTAAGGAAATGATGCACGAAGACGTAAAGGAGTAGTTTGGCAAGGATCGAAAGGAAACCGACCGGATCGCTAAAAGGGCCATCGAAGCAAAAGGCAAAGTAAATAATGCTAAAGGCACAAACCGCACTGTGTGTCCGTTACTAAAAGGTTCATGAGTACATACATACAACACAGAAGAATATGAAGCGTTGGAAGAACTAGAAGGTCAGACGTTTGGGGGCAGCCCAAACGATCGGTTGCTGTAGTTTAAATACTTGAAAGTTAGAACTTAGAGAGGACTTTTTCCCTGGAAAAACTTGTAAACCATTTCTTTGTAAGAGGAATTATTTCGTTTTACAATCAGAAATTGCAACTTTTGCCTGTTGGAGAAAGCTAAATGTGGAATGTATCAATGCGATTAAATGAGAAACGTTGAAGAGGAACTATTTCGTTTTCAGTTGTGTTTCATTAACTGTGAGAGTGTTTTAACTTCTTGAACCTATGTTCTTGTTGGAATGTTGTTCAGTATATTTTGTGATGTTTTCCACTGTGAGTAATAAATGTTGTTCATAAAACAACTGGCTATCTGGTTGTTTAAATATCTGTAATTGTTCATGTGTCCTAAAAGAAGTATCATCTATCTGTAACTCTTCATAACGCATGTACAAAATTGTATTACTCACCAATGAATGATAATCCTGCTCCCTAGGGATAGTTTAGGTAGTTAGTTTATTTTCTTGTTGTATGTGATTCGGATGCTTGTGGGCCTTAAGACGAGAGGTAAGAACCTACGCATCACATTGTGACTGCTCCTTGTATCTTTATCACCCTGCATTGTTAATTAGGCACTTGCATTTCATAATTTAAAGTCAAAATACAAAAACTCGGTGGACCGAGCCGTAATCGGTAAAAGCCTTTGTTTTGTTACTTGACCTACGGTAGCCGGACCGTAAACCGGACGTATTCCCTATACCAAACAGTCAACGGGCTAGTTGGGAACGTTGATTGGGGAGAATCCCTTACTGTTCCTGCCTGCGAATTTCCGGGCCTCAACAGTTTTTGGCGCTAGAAGGAGGGCCGCCAGTGCATGGCTGGCCGCGGAAACCCGTTTTCCCGAGACTTTTCCATCGGTAACAGTTCTGAAAGCAGTGGGCTTCATAATCCAATTCCGGAAGAAAGAGAACATCTATATTCTGTTGGCAACGAAGTAGTTAATGACCTAAGAAGACACACCAGGGCATATGTGAAGAAGATTGGAGGATTTCCAATTATCCCTGAATTGCCTAGAAGAGAATATAAAAAGAAAGATCGTCTTATAGCAGAAGATTCAGTGTCGGTTGGAAACTGGGAAGAACTTGTAGAGACAGCTTTACAGGAGGTTGTATTACCTTTGAACCAAGAAGGCCCAGATACCCCTTACAGTTCTCCTACTCACACTCCTGTTGGTTCACCCCCTCACTCTCCACCCCAACTCATGGCCGGTGTAAACGCCAATCAACCACCCAACCCACCGAATCCACCACCTACATGGAGAGCCAGATCGCCTTTAAACGTGACTCCTCCATTACATGATTTACCTCAATCCTTTGAAAAGATGCTGCCTAAATTCGACCCCAATGAGAATATACTAGTAGATGATCACCTGTAGAGTTTTTACTTGGCGATAGAAGGATTGAGGGCTGGGGAGCATGAAGATGTAGTGTGCCGACTATTCCCGCATACCCTTAAAGGAGCTGCAGCTTCAGGGTATTTTGGGTTGCCTGCTAACTCTATCCCTAATTGGGATACCTTCGAGAGAATTTTCAGAAGTAAGTATGCGATTCAAAAGACTCACGCAACCCTCATGAAAGGGCTATGCGCCTTGAAGAAAGAAAGAAAGGAGAAGGTGCACAGTTTTACTCAAAGATTTGCAGCATACATCAAGAATTTCTCTGACGCTGACAAACCTTCAGACAAGGTCCTGATTGAATATTACACCTCACCCTTAGGCCCTGATTTGGCCATGTTTGCCAAAGGTAGGGCCAAGCCTACTTTGGCGGAAACTTATGAAGAGGCAGAAGTAGTGGAAGCTGAAAGAGAAAGTATTAAAGATTATCCTGAATAGTCAGGGGAGAAAGGTGGGGGAAGGAAAGCCTTAGTGTTTACTAAGCCTAAAGAAGAGAAATCGCCAGATCTTGAAAATATGGCCAAAATGATGCAGAAGCTTTCCAACAAAATCATAGACTTGGAGAAAGAGAAGGAAACACAAAAGTTTTATAAGCCATATTATAAAAAAAGAGAGGATAATGATCATTCTCAACCTCCTCCGCACAATACTGCATCTATGAACTTAATAGAAGTAGGCATGGACAATTTTTGCACTTTCCACCAACAGCCACATTCTGAAAAGAATTGTCCTCAATGGATAAACTCGATGACTTTGGTCATGAATCAACTGTTGGATTCTAGATTAACAGAAGAAGGAGAGGAAGAAAGGAAAGAGAATTTTGCTTCTACTTCTACCAAAGAACAGGAAGAGGAAACTATGGCTTTGTGAAATTCGGTTTCCTTATTCGATGCTGAAGAGGAAAAGACTCAGGGGTACAAGGAAGTCATGGAAACCAACATAAAAACAAGAAGCCAAGGGACGGTTAAGGAAGATGATCTCATACTTCCAAAAATCAAAAGGTTGCAAAGAAATGTTAAGAAGAAATTTCAAAATAGACTCTCAGCTGATATGGTTCCATAATTCACTATTACCAGCCAAGATCCTAGGCAGAATGACGCGCGGGCCAAGCCAAGTGAAGAAAAGATGAATGCTGATAAACCTCATTCCAGTGAGCAGCCGATGGATTATGACATCGTGGAGGATTTAAAGAAGGTAAAAGCAAATGTTCCACTATTCAAAATGTGTAAAGTGCCGCAGCAAAAAGAAAGACTGTTGAAAGCACTTGAAACATCGGATGAGAAGTTGCCCACGGATAATCAACCTCAGGAAGAAGACGAAATTGGAGAAACCAGCGTTGGAGGTAAGTCTAAAAGCAAACATCCACCTTTCCTCCTCACATTTGAAATTTTTAATCATAATGTGCACAATTGTCTGGTAGACTCAGGGGCGTCAGTTAATGTCATACCCATATCAGTCTGTAAAAAGATAAATGGGAAGCCTAAGCCATCCACGTGGAGGGTTGTTCAGTTGGATAGGACAGATGTAAAGGTAATTGGTGAGATGGAAGATGTCCTAGTCCATCTGGCATCCAATGACAAAGTATGCCAAGTTATTAACATCGTGGTGGCTGATATACCAGACGCTTACGGTCTTGTCCTGAGCAGAGATTGGTCGGATAAATTAAATGGATATTTCGCCTCAGATTGGTCGGATCTGTGGTTTCCATACAAAGGGAGTCCGAACCAGATTAAGATTCTAAGAGAACGTCACATGAAGTACAATGTTACTCAACTGGAAGAGAAGAATGTACCCGTGGATTATGTATTGGGAAACTATTTTATTGAGTTCGAACCAGGAAATTACCAAGCAGAAGAAGCCAGCAACAAATCAGACACTCAGCCTGATCTCCTTCGATTCTCACAGGCTGATGAGATTGACTGTAAAATAGTAGATTTAGCAGTAGGAATAGATTCACGTTCAGTAGTTAGTGATTTTTGGACTTTATTTTTTGATGGCTCTAAGACATTAGAGGGGTCAGGGGCTGGCCATGTCCTGATCAACCCCCAGAAGAATAAACATTTTCTCTCATGTAGATTAGAGTTTGATTGTACTAATAATACAGCTGAGTACGAAGCACTGGTGCAGGGACTAAAGAAAGCGATTGAATTAAAGGTAAGTAATCTAAAAGTTTTTGGGGATTCTGAAATTATTGTGAAACAAATACGGAATCAAATACATTGTGTTTCCCCTCACTTGAAAGCTTACCAAAATGAAGTATGGGACCTGCTTAAATGTTTTAATGCATTCAACATTATTTCAATTCCAAGAATTAAAAATGCAGCAGCTGACTTGTTGGCCACATCAGCCGCCAGGATCGTACCCACTAATAATCGATGTTCTGTCGAATTGCTTTTCAGGCCCTCAGTACCGGATATGATCACCAACTTGCGAGTGTTCGACGATGATCAGCAAATAATAGAATGCTTGACAAATGACGAGGTCTTTAAAGGAGCCATTATAGATGATGAGGAACATCAGGCCGGGATGAAATATGACAATTTCATTCCTAAAGTTGTCAGAACGTTAGAAAAAATGTTCGATTTAAATGAAAAGTTCAGAAGACCAGCCAACGTGAAGACCCACAGCTCGTCTCTACAGTTCGAGCTGATAAATTTAGGAACTGAAACGAATCCCAAATTCGTGAATTTCGGCAAGTGTTGTTCACCAGCAGAAAGAGACAAATTCATCAGTCTATTTAAACAATATAAAGATGTTTTCGCATGGACGTACGAAGATTTGAAAACATACGACGCAAGCATCATCAAGCATGTCGTCCCCATTAAAGCAGGCGTCAAGCCATATCAGCAACTGCTAAGAAAAATGCATCCAAAATTGGAACCACTGATTCAGAGTGAAGTGAAGAAGTTATTGGATGCTAGAATCATTTTCAAAGTCAGACACTCTAAGTGGGTATCAAATCTGGTACCAATAAGGAAAAATTCTGGAGAAATCAGACTCTGCGTGGATTTCAGGAACCTAAACCGTGCATCAGACAAAGATAACTATCATGTTCCACCCATGGAGCAACTGCTACAAATGGTTTCAGGTTCTGAACTGTTTTCGTTGTTAGACGGTTTCTCTGGCTACAATCAAGTATTAGTAGCCGAAGAAGACAGATTAAAAACAACATTCAGGACCAAATGAGGAACATTTGCCTATAGAAGGATGCCTTTTGGGCTGATTAATGCTGGAGCGACCTTTCAGAGGGCTATGGACATAGCTTTTCGCGGATTGATTGGCTGTAGTGCAGTAGTGTACCTTGACAATATTACAATATTCTCGAAGAGAAGAGGAGAGCACGCGTTTCACTTAAGGCAAATTTTCGAACGCTATCGAAAATATGGCATCTCACTCAATCTTAAGAAGTGTGTGTTCGCTGTCACGGAGGGCAAGTTGCTGGGTCACATAGTTTCGAAGAAAGGAATCTCTATAGATCCAGAAAGAATTAAGGCTATTGAACAAATCCCCTTTCCCCATAATAAAAAGGGGATGCAATCATTTATGGGAACGATAAATTTCGTGCAAAGATTTGTGCCTGATTTTGCTTAGATTGTCAAGTCGTTGCAGCAGATGGTAAAGCAAAATGCACTTTTCAAGTGGACTGAAATTGAGAAGAGCACATTCAGCAAAATCAAAACTGTTGTTGCACACGCACCATCCCTGAAAAGCCCAGATTTTGACAAAGATTTTATCTTGTATACCTTTGCATCCGATGATTCACTAGCCGCTGTGCTCACCCAAAAGGAAGATGGGGGGGATGAATTCCCAATATCCTTTATGAGTACTGGTCTACAGGGGGTCGAATTGAATTACCCAGCTGTTGATAAAAAAGTTTACGTCGTATTTAAAGCAGTAAAGCAATTCAGGCCTTATATTTTAAAAAACAGAACCAAGGTGATAGTCCCCTACCCAGCTGTAAGGTCTCTTCTTATACAGAAGGAGTTAGGAGAAAGAAGAGACAATTGGGTAACAGCTCTTCAAGAGTACGACCTTGAATTCAAGCCAGCATCTATGGTTAAAGGACAAGGGTTGTGCAAACAGATGACTTAAAATGGAAAAAATGAAGCACACGCCTGGGAAGATGAAGCCACATTACATATAATGGAGGTATGTCCTTTGTTTACAGCTCCCGAGTCTTGGTATAGAGACCTTGTGCATTATCTGCAAGCAGGGCTGTTGCCAAAACATTGGAATTCCAAACAAAGGAGAGCGTTGCATCTTAAATCAGCCTCCTATCAACTTGTTGAAGGAGTATTATTCAGAAAAAATTATGACGGAGTTCTCCTGAGATGCTTAGAAAAGGAAGATGCAAAGAAAGTAATGATAGATTTGCATGATGGGCCTGCTGGGGGACATTATTCAGGGGATACTACAGCCCACAAAATCCTCAGAGCCGGTTATTATTGGCCTACACTCTTCAAAGATGCACACACACATGTCTGGGAAATGTGATATTTGCCAAAGGTGCGGTGGGAGACAACCTAAAGCAGCAGCACCCCTAAAGTCTGTGATGATCACTGAGCCATTCGAGCAATGGGGGTTGGATATTATTGGAGAAATAAAACCGAATTCTTCTCTCCAACACAAATACATTCTGACTGCAACTGATTATTTCACTCGCTGGGTCGAAGCTATCCCACTGCGCAAGATAAATGAAGACGAGGTCATCAGCTTCCTGCAAGATCATATCATTGACCAGGTTTGGAGTTCCAATTTCGTTAGTTTTTTATAATGCCAAGTACTTCTCATCATTTAAATTAACTGCTTTCGCTCATGATAAAGGGATAAAATTGCATTATTCTGCTAACTACTATCCACAAGGAAATGGTCTGGCTGAATCCTCTAACAAAAATCTGATTAGAATTTTAAAGAAGACTGTAATAGAAAACCAGAGGAGTTAGCACTCAGCACTACCAAACGCCCTTTGGGCTGATAGAGTTACCCCCAAGTCTGCGATAGGAGTGTCACCATATACCCTGGTCTATAGTAAAGAAGCCATTCTTCCGCCCAACATCATGCTACCATCTTCCATTATAGCTCAAGAGTCTAGTGGGTTGGAGAACGAAGTTTTACAGATGAGGATATGCAATCTCCTGAAAGCAGAAGAGGCTAGATCTAAAGCTAGAGAACGTTTTAAGCAACAGCAGGAGTTAGTAAAGAGATGGTTCGACAAGCATAAAGCTGGAACAAAAGACTTTGAAATATGAGACTTAGTCCTCAAACGGGATCACCCCCATGATGAGAAAGGAAAGCATACTAAATTCCAGCAGTTGTGGGTAGGCCCTTTTCAGATTGCAACAAAGCTTGGCCCTTCTACTTATAAGTTGCAAGATCTACAGGGGTGGGAAGAGAACTTACCAGTAAATGGTTTGGTTCTAAAGCCTTATTTTTCCTGATTTCTCTGTGAAGTTCTTTTGTCTTGTATATAAATAAGTTGTTTGGCTGTCTTTTGAGTCATGTTTTTCAGTTTGTCTTAGTTTAAGTTTTATTGATTTCAATAAGGGGAGCAAACCTGCGGTTGCATGGGGAACATCCAAAATTTCTGGGATTGATAAACATTTTTTGGTGTCAGACTGTGTGTTGCTGTTTATCTGAAAGAACTTCTTCCAGTTTAGCAGTTTTCTCGAATAACTCTGTGTGCATTGAAGTCCTGCTTAACCCCTGTGAATTAAACAGGATTCAAAGAGTCCGGAATACTATGTTGAGGCTCCATCCACGTCACACTTAAAATGTTCTAAGGGATGATAGCAGAGGACCCATGGAAAGGAGCAAGGTGAACAGTATGTTAAATATAAATGATCCCATGCCAGGAAATGAATGTCAGAAGGCAAGTAAGAGTAAAAAAAAAAAACTCCTCTGAAAGCATCATACATCAAAGCAGATGCTAGATCATAAGTACTAAATTGCCAAAAGATCCTCTCCGTCCGTGAGCTGAAACATGAAGTACTCCGCTTACACAAAAGGGCACTATGGGATAGAGGATCCTGGATGAAAATTCAGTAAGAAAGGCATGCAGGAGGAATCATACGAAAAAGGACAAAAGGTCCAAAAGCACAAAAAAGTGCTAAAGCGGCATGGGAACGAGGAACAAACGAATATTTCTGTTTACCATATGCTACAATCCTGTGGTGTCCAAGTTGTCAGCTACCAGAAGACAAAAGTAATAATGAAACTCATCCTCTGGCCTCAACAGAGTTGTCTGGACTTACAAATCTTGGTTTCCACTCTCCCAAATTGGACTATCAGCAATGATTAAGGGTACACACTTCTGTCATTTGAGAAATCCAGATAGCTGGAAGAATTTAACAGATGCATTTGTTGTTAAAACAGTATGCCACTCAAATAATAATCACTCAGAGATCTAGGTCCACCAAGTAATTGCCAATTGTTGCAGCTGCAACCGTTCTCCCTAATTTTCTTAAAATTGGGGCCCCTCCTCATGATTTAGCGTGTTTTTTCAATCGTTTGGATCCTTGAACCTCTTAACTGTTCTTTTATTTTTTGAATGATGTCTTTGGGGTTGCATTTGGCCTGGTTTTCAGAAGTTGCCTGCGTATGAAATTTATGGCAAGTCGCAAGGTGTAAGTGTGTTTTGTTGGTTGATCGGATCAAGCGTTCTGTGTTGTGGTTCGTCGTTGCGGAGGTAAAACTGGTTTCTTGTCCGTTGTTGAATTTCTAGAGCTGACCAAAGCGCTTAATGTTTATTGATCGGGCATCAATTTTGTTTGATCGAAAGCCGTAGTCTTTTTTCTCTTCCGCCATTGCGGCTCCTGAATCAATTCTTCATTCGAAGTTCGAATTGCTCCGACTGCTGATGTGTATTGTTCTTTTAGTCACTTGCCCGTAGTCATTTCTTTTCCGCCATTGCGGCTCCCAAAGTGGTTAAGCCTCCGAAGTGTAAAGCGATCCGCTCTCCGATGTGCATCACGTGGCTATATCTTTTCTTCTTCCGTCGTTGCGGCTAGGAAATCCGTTTCGCATCCGACGTCAATACCTTCCGACTTCCGACTAAATCTTTTCCTGCCCAAGTTTCGTCTGTCTTCAGCTCTTTTCTCTTCCGCCGTTGCGGCTAGATTGAGCTTTTGGGCTTCCGATGTTAATATCCTCCGATTGCCGATTGAGTTTTCCCGCCCACCGTCGCATGTCTTCAGCCCTTTTCTCTTCCGCCGTTGTGGCTGGGCAAAGCCTTTGACTCCCGACGTCAGTATCCTTCCGACTTCCGCCATGGTGCACCTGGCCATTTCCTGTGGAGTGGCCGTTTCAGTTTGCATAATCAGTTGTTTTGTTTTGTAACGTAGTCCTAATGAATAATGCACATGTATTAATTGCAGGTGGACGTAAGGAAATGATGCGTGAAGACGTAAAGGAGCAGTTTGGCAAGGATCGAAAGGAAACCGACCGGATCGCTAAAAGGGCCATTGAAGCAAAAGGAAAATTAAATAATGCTAAAGGCACGAACCGGACTGTGTGTTCGTTACTAAAAGGTTCATGAGTACATACAGACAACACAGAAGAATATGAAGCGTTGGAAGAACTGGAAGGTCAGACGTTTGGGGGCAGCCCAAATGATCGGTTGCTATAATTTAAATACTTGAAAGTTAGAACTTAAAGAGGACTTTTTCCCTGGAAAAATTTGTAAACCATTTCTTTGTAAGAGGAACTATTTCGTTTTACAATAAGAAATTGCAACTTTTGCCTGTTGGAGAAAGCTAAATGTGGAATGTATGAATGCGATTAAATGAGAAACGTTGAAGAGGAACTATTTCGTTTTCAGTTGTGTTTCATTAACTGTGAGAGTGTTTTAACTTCTTGAACGTATGTTCTTGTTGGAATGTTCTTCAGTATATTTTGTGATGTTTTCCACTGTGAGTAATAAATGTTGTTCATAAAACAATTGGCTATCTGGTTGTTTAAATATCTATAATTTTTCATGTGTCCTGAAAGAAGTATCAGCTATCTGTAACTCTTCATAATGCATGTACAAAATTGTATTACTCACCAATGAATGATAATCCTGCTCCCTAGGGATAGTTTAGGTAGTTAGTTTATTTTCTTGTTGTATGTGATAAGAGGAACTATTTCGTTTTACAATAAGAAATTGCAACTTTTGCCTGTTGGAGAAAGCTAAATGTGGAATGTATCAATGCGATTAAATGAGAAACGTTGAAGAGGAACTATTTCGTTTTCAGTTGTGTTTCATTAACTGTGAGAGTGTTTTAACTTCTTGAACGTATGTTCTTGTTGGAATGTTCTTCAGTATATTTTGTGATGTTTTCCACTGTGAGTAATAAATGTTGTTCATAAAACAATTGGCTATCTGGTTGTTTAAATATCTGTAATTGTTCATGTGTCCTGAAAGAAGTATCAGCTATTTGTAACTCTTCATAATGCATGTACAAAATTGTATTACTCACCAATGAATGATAATCCTGCTCCCTAGGGATTGTTTAGGTAGTTAGTTTATTTTCTTGTTGTATGTGATTTGGATGCTTGTGGGCCTTAAGACGAGAGGTAAGAACCTGCGCATCACATTGTGACTGCTCCTTGTATCTTTATCACCCTGCATTGTTAATTAGGCACTTGCATTTCATAATTTAAAGTCAAAATACAAAAACTCGGTGGACCAGGCCGTAATCGGTAAAAGCCTTTGTTTTGTTACTTGACCTATGGTAGTCGGACCGTAAACCGGACGGATTCCCTATGCCAAACAGTCAACGGGCTAGTTGGGAACGTTGATTGGGGAGAATCCCTTACTATTGCTGCCTGCGAATTTCCGGGCCTCAACACAATGTAAAGCCTGCAATCCTTCCTCCTCTTGGTTGACAGTATTTGTATTGCAATTGAGAGTATGGAAATTAATTGATCTGTTTTGTTTATTGCAGGTGACTCGTTTTCTTAGAGGCGGAATCTCTATCGGAGCAACTATTCATCATGTTGTTGCAGACGGGATCTCCTATTTTCAAGAAACCTGAGCACATCAGAACAATCTTCAAGCGCAACAACGAGAACTTAGATCAAGTGCATTAGAATGCCCAACATTTATTTCAAGGATCAGGAAGTAGTCACCGATGATATCAAGGGAGCGCAGATTTTCAAGTTTATGCGAGATGATTACAGCCCAACAATGGGGAAATCAACGTCACCAAACGCAATACCGACATTAATACTGAGCATTACTGCCCAGGAATACATAAATGCCCAGGAATACATGAATGACCAAATAGAGGACTTAGAGATTTCTGGTTTTCATTTTAATGAAGAAATAAATGATTGAGAAACTGAAGGAACGAGTCGAGGCTTAGAGGTTTGATTTTTTTTGGGAATGCGTAAAGAGCTCAAGAAGTGCGTGCCGTGCCGGAGCAAGAGGCTGTTGATTTTGAGTGATTTCTAACAGCAGAGGCAAGATATCCGCGTCGCTGCCACTCTCATCCATGAGCACATCAAGTCTTGTACCGCGGAGGAGCAGATTCAGCTTCACTACCGCCTTGGAAGTGGGAGCCCTCTTCATAGTTTAGCAGCAGAAACTTTGTTGTTGCACGAAATTCTCCCAAATTTCCTGTTTATGAATTTGACTAGTGGATTCTATAAACCAAGTTGGATGGGCCAAGTGGAGTACGGAAATAGTTGGATTGTGGCCAAGTGGGGGTACGGAAAGCTGGAAAGTGGCGTACAGAAAGATTTGGTTGGATCAATATGGGCGTACGCAAAGCCTTGGAGAGCCAAGATGGCTGCCAAGTGGTGTAATGAGGGCCTTGTGATCTGGCCATTCGGTGCATTCCAAGTGGTCTTCTCTGGGCCCTACGATCTGCCCATTCAATGGGTGTCAAGTGGCGCAGTGAGGGCCATACGTTTTGGCCATCTGATGGCTGCCAAGTGGCACTCTCTGGCCCTGCGATTTGGCTATCCGATGTCTTCCAAGTGGCTTTCTGCAGGCCCTGCAGGCCCTTCATTTTGGCCATCCGATGGATGCCAAGTGTCATTCTCTGGCCCCTTGGATCTGGCCATCCAACGGCTACCAAGTGGTGTAACGTGGGCCAGTTCAAATGGCAATAATAACGATGTGTTCCGTCGTTGTTCGATGGTTTGTATTGCCAAGAGGTGGGGGTTCGAGCCTTCCAGAGGTGTGAGGCTCTTCCCAACTAGCTGGACGGAGTGATCGAAAGGAAGTATGATTTGATGTTACGCCATCCCAACATCCATAAACCATTGCTTGCTAGCGGTCAGAGGGGCAGCGAAGAGGCAAACATTGAACAGAGAATAGAGTGAGAGTAGTCTTGGTATGCAAAATATATATCAAGGCCCTCGCTCATTGCCAGCGGCGTCTCACGGATCTTGGCCTGCAAAATATATAACAAGTTTTTGTTCATAATATGTCGCTTCGTATGTCAAAGAATTTAGAAATTATAAATTTAAATACATTCAAACGAGATTCATCAAAAATTGTTTTGGCTGCGCACGCTTTTTTGGTAAAGATAAAAAAAGCAAAAAGAAAGCAACGCAAACACAATCGTTTAAGCAAAAAGCAAAGCAACGAAATGCAATCGTTTAAGCAAAAAGCAATCGAGGGTATTTATAAGTTCTCTCTGCTATGCTATTGGTATTGTGTAACACCCCGTTTTGACATTTCTACTTGAACTACTATTATATGTTGTATTTGTTTGATTGTGAGACCTCGTCGAATTAACGACACTATAGACATATGGTTCTATTATTTTGCCGATATATATATGTGTGTGTGTGATGATAGTATTATGGTTGGTAGTCATGTTTAGATATGTATCATGTGTTAATTATGTCAAATATATGGAAATTACTGAATGATGGGTACGTGGATACCGTTACAGATATATGTTGAAATAATGAATGTTATGCCAGGTGCATGGCGAATGTATGAGTTTATTGTTGTCATGTTATGATGAGATATATGTGTACATATCGAGGATTATGCACGATATCCTATATTGTATGTCGAGGACTGACGTACAGGTTGAAACGGCTAAGTGATAGCTGGATCTTACGAGGTGGGAGGGCCTCGGGGACATGGACTTCGAAAGATAAAATGGTATGCGAGTGATGCATTATTTACTTTCGTATGGTTATTATGCTGTTTATTATGATGTATGTTATGACATGGGTGGGGTAGAGTTCCAGGAAACTCAACCGCCCAGATCGGTTATACGATGACAGACTGAGTACAAGTGCAACGCTGTTGTTATGTCAAGTAGACATAGTCCCTTGTTCCATTAGGGGGGTGTAGGATTTACCCACCGTTTATCCCCGAAACCCAGAGTCATGGGAGGGTTGTGCTACGGCGCGCTCCCCAAGGTGTGTGATGATGACTGGTGGTTGCCTGCTGGGGAAGCTTGGTCGATGTGGTCGACACTTCCGCTTACGGGTTCTAGCTGGAACTGGTCATGACTTGACATTCCAGGGTAGTCCAGCAGAGGACAGGATAGGATGTGGAAGTTAGTAATGATGTAGGTAGATAGATGTAGCGTGAAGTAGGGGTGAAAACAAGATCTAACTGTAGGTGTGTAAAACCCTTGGTTAGTATGTGTCGTAAATCAGTGATGTATGAATTGTCGTAACATGGATTTCAGTAAGCTAATGGATAATACCTTGTAAACTATGCTAAAACATGTGTCGATAAATAATAAGTTCCTTGATTATGATTGATGTATGTGAATTATTACTTTTAGTGTACTTACGTGAGGAATGTAAGCAGTAGCTACGCTTACATAACTCGCCTACATATTATGAATTACATGAAATATTGTTGAGTAATAATGTCAATTAGTGTCGCTTAATATTAATTACTGTCATTTAGTAATTAACTATTCTTGATCAATGTTAATAATGTCGATTAAAGTTAATAATAATGATTAGGGTTAATAATGTTGATTAATGGTTAATTATTGTCCATTAATAATTAATTATGGTTGAATAATAAACAAAGCATTGGTTAACCTAGGTAGTGACTAATGCAATTGATTAGAATGCTTGATTGATTGTTAATGAGTTTAATTAGCCAGGACTAAGGGTTGAAATGTATCTACAAGGTTAAAAAAAAGTTGATAGTAACTTCATCCCTTAAATTAATTATGTGTTAATGATGTTAATTAATTTTAACAAGACTATGATTATCTTTAGTAATGATTGTTAATTAGCTAATTACAAACTAAGGTGTAATTAAAATGGAAATAGGTATATGAGTCGATTAAATCATAGTGAATTTTATTTAATTAATATGATTACACATTGATAATGTTATAATTTACATTGATAGGATTATTGTTCATAATTAATAAATTGAATTAGTGAATTTATAATTAAAGGGAAATTACATATTATAAATATTAGAAACCATTAATTAAATGATTAGGTAAGTGTAATTAATCAATTGACAATTACTGTTAATTAAATTAAATTGGTGAAGCGTGCAAGTTTAAACTATATAATATATATAACATTTATTATTTATTAATTAAATGGTCAAATATTGAAATATGAGTAAGGATATGTTTAAAATTATTATATTAAATAAAAGGATTAAATTTAATTGAATTAGAAGTTACGGTTGAGAAGTGACCCCAACCAACACCTTTTAATATTAATTTGAATATTTAAATGAGTCCAAGTCCAAGTTGAGGGCTCGAGGACTTACATGGTAGATGGAAGGGGGTGGATAAATTTATGAGGAAGATAGGGGTAGTAATGGGGAGGAAAGGTCGGCAAACATGGGGATAAGAGGGAGAAAGGAGGGAGGAGAAGGGGATATTTTTTACCTTAGGATTTTGGAGAAGTTTTGGGAGAGCAGAGGTTGGGAGAGCAGAGCTGCAAAGAAGGGGTTTTGTTGGAGATTGTTTTTTTTGAGGGGATACAACAGCTTAGGGCTTGTACTCGGTTTGGGCTCGGGGGTCCAAAGGGGTACCTTTGGAGCTAGGTGGTCGGCGAGACCTCGCCAGTTGGCAGGGTGGCAAGACTGGTTTGGACTGGTTGTGTTTCAGATCTTTGGGAAGGACTTTTGGCTGCAGGGAAAAGCAAGGAAAAACGGCAAACAAGGACAACAACAAAGGTGGACCTACTAGCTACCTACAGGTATTTTCCAGCAGGTATGTTATCGTTTCTACCTTGGCAAATTTTGTTTAATTAAATTTCAAAAGTTTATATGCTGTGATTATCTTTGCTACCTGCACAGTCAACAATAAATTGTTAGAAGTAGATAAAACAGATCTATAAATTTTCAAATCTGAAAAGAATGAAAATGTAGATTTTATGTCGTTTTCAGGCATGTAAATGAGCAAAAGTTAGAAATGAAAACATGAAATTAAAACAGAATTTTTATTGTTCAATTTTATAAATGTAAACACTTTATTTTCTTTACAACCAAAACTAGTAAAGGAGAATAGAAACACAATAAAAGCAGGAACAAAACACAAACATAACAGAATAAAAATTTTGACAAGAAGTGAATTTTTTGACTGTATATATTACTTAAAGGAGACCCAGTTGGGGGCTTTACATATGGTATCAGAGCCAAAGGCTCAAACACTGAGACCTTCAGGCCTATTCACACCTAGAAAAAAAAAAAAAACCTTTACCTGCATAAACACAAAACATAGAGTTAGTATATATAGAGAGAGGGAGAGAAAATGAAAACTTTGCATTTTGTATATGCTTAAATAAAAAATAAAAAAATGAATATGAATGGTCTCTAAAACATTGTACAATTACTGTAATTTTTCACTTTTCAACAACGATGAAAATGGTTTTAGCAGGAAAAGTCTATGATGTTTGTATTGAGGGGAGGAACTCTTTGGAGGGTTCTAGTTGAACTACACGAAACCATTTAATATATTCATACAGGTCCATAAAGAACCGTGACCGTTTTCAAAAGGCCCAGGCTAACACATTCAATAAATATTACCATTGAAATTAGAACTGTGCCCTTTCTCCATCAACCATGAACACTGCATAACTCTATGTATTTAAGGAATTATGCCCACACAAAAGCTAGCGTTTTAAGGCAATAATAGATATTATAGATAAAAGAGACAAAGTAACAGAAATTTATTAGGTTTTGGTAATGACTAAGCTATTAAAGGTGGGCTATTAACTGTCCATATGCAATTTGGTGGAAATTCATAATAATATACACCTAGAGTTTTACTCAGGCTGCTATGTCCTATACAAAACAAATTTTCATGTGCATCATCACAGTTTAACTAACTTGTAAGCAATCCCTTCCAAATTCTGTTGTGGAACTTATGATCCAATTAAATCCTGCCAAGGTTGCGCATTCACTAGCTGTACCCAATCAACCTTCTAGTAAAAAGAATAATATCAACCAAAACGGGGAGCTGCGAATTCTTCAAAATAAACGCTGATCCAAGCACTAAAATTATGCGACTGGAGCCTCCCGAGTAGGTCCGGTACCCATGGCCTTTGGGGCCTCATGGTGCAGCCACAAACGGTAGAGTTGTTAGGTTAAAACGAGTACAGACTCTGCATCTAGTTGGACTTTGGGGTTATTTATACTAAAAATCAATTTCTTGAAACCCCTCAAAATACCTAAAAAAAAAAAAACTGCCAATCGAATTGAGGTAGAAAATAAAGGGGACATAAAGTTATTGTTTTAAGCTGTAGTGTCATACTGATTACTCTATACATGAAGAAAAAAGAAAAAAAAAGAGCCATGGCTGGTTAAAATTGCATGTAAGTAGTGCATCCTCGGTACGCTATCACCATATAGACGTTTTCACATATGAGGTTGCCATAGATAAGTCTCGGCTTAGACTAGATGGAAAGCCTAACATGTAGGCCTCATTGCATCCAAACCCAAATATATATAGAGAGAGAGCATTCAACAAAACCATCTCAAGCGGGGGCTGGGGGAAATGAAAAAAAATCCCATTCATCCTGCGAGGCCCATTAGCTAACAGAAACCCACAAGAGGATGTGGAGCGGGGGCTGTTCTACCGCTAGCACAACCTTATCTGGTCGCTGGTGACGCCGACAGGAAAGCACGGTTCCGAGCAAGTAGAGACCAAAGGAGCAATCTTTGAGTGGAAAGAGTCCACAAAAAATTAATGAACACCAATCAGCAACCATGAAACAACAACCAGAGAATCAAAAAAAAAAATCAGGTTATAAACATCAAATAAATCTACCAAGATTCTTTGCGTACCCACAAGGGATTCCACAAGTGAAACGAAGTGACCAAGAGTCAAACACGCCCATGTCCACCGCAGCCACAGAGCCACCATGAGAGAAGGTACATCTCATCAAGCCACTGAGGAAATTAAGAGACAGCAAACCCTTGAAAAACAAAAAAAATGCAAGGAAAAGAATACCGAACGCAGTCTACCCACCTGGTACATCCATGGTGAAGACGTGAGCATCGGTGGTTTCTTTCCAGTCGACCCGGGTGAGGGCAACGACCTCAGTGTCTTTGGGTATGGAATCCAAAATCTTGAAGGGATCCACCATAGCGTCCCATAAATCGCCGTAACGCCCCCTGGTAAAAGGCACCAGAGCACTACAAAAAAATTTCTTTTCTTTAGCATAAAGACATGTTTTTTTTTTATCCACAAGCCAAGAAGATCGATGGCGTTGCCAAGGAGGTAGGCCTGAAATTGGAAAAACCAGTAGACCGGAGAGACTTTCACTATTTTTGAATTTCTTCTAGTCGCTCCAGTGGATCAGTCACCGAGGGTGACAGCCCGCACAATGAGCTCTTGTTGTTCTTCGAGCAGCGCCCTCTTCCTGTTTTGAGAGAGCGTATTTCGTTCTGGAGAAAAAGCATACGAACTCGTATGATAATTTGATCGATAGCAGGCATATGTTCCCAGAATGCACCCAACATTTGCTCCCATTGGAGCTTCTCGTTTTCCACCTGACTTCTTGCTCAATTCTATCAAGTCTTCCAGTGATATCCATGGCTACATAGGGCCCAGGAATCTCCTGCGCGTGAAACATGTGAAGGTTCGGAGGAAGCACGGCATCTCCTGCAGTCTTCATGTCTGCAAATAAAAACTCAGCGGAAAGGCAGAGCTCCTCCATCTCGCCATGACAAAAAAAAAAGAGATAGGCACGCTCGCGCGGAAGGAGTATGGCCTTTTTAACAAGGTCATTCATCCTTTTAAAAAAAAATTATTCGAATAAAATTGGTGGAGTTCTCTTCGGTAGGGTTATTCATGCCATCTGTGCGGCATGCAAATCTATGGTGCATGCAGGTGCACATACGCCGAGTGTGTGGGAGGAGGAACGCAAAGGCATACAGGTGGCTTAGCGTTTAGAACCTTTTTCAGGAAAAGTAAAACGTGGAAGTCAGCATGTGTAGGCAAGCAGCTAAACAATTTTTTTTTATATTACTTATTTATTGAAAAGAAAAAACAACACTTCTTTCGATAGATTAATAATTTTTAGATTAAAATGGTATCAGTGTTTAATTTAATTTAATTACATTAATTTAATTTTATTATTAATTAATAGTTGGTTAATAGTTTTTTTTTTATATATATATAAAAAATAATAATATAAATAAATAAAAATATATATATACTATAAATAATTTTGGAAATTAATGTTATTAACTATTAACTATTTTAATTGATTAATTTAATTAATGTAGCATATGGATCTATTACTTGTATTACATTAATTACATTAAACTTAGTAGCATATGGATTTATTATATGTATAAATTAATCATTACTATAGTTAAGACTTAATATAGTTAATGATTAGCTTTTCTTCTTGAAAATGCTCCTTGCCGAAACTTCGACGTATAGTCGAAGGGGCAAGACCGACACGGAATCTTGGAAACGAGATACCACGGAGACCAACATGACGAGCTGATTGCTAGGACACGGATTCTATTTCATGACAAAATGTTGGGTAAACACGATGCTAGACTTAAAACTTAGGTTATTCTATTAGTAAATTATTAAATTATTAATTGTTAATGAGAGCGGGGCAATAAGCATTAATTGAATATCTTGATGAGTTGATGGTGACTCGATGAGGGTTGTGTGGAATCCAATACCTACACCTACGTAGAATTACTGCAGTATATCTAGTACCGGGTGGCCTCAAGATGGCCTGATCGAAACGTCCTGAACTATAGCTCTTAGAGTAAACGCTCATAAATTAGTCATGACGCATTTTGAATTAATTGTTGAGTTTGATGGTAAATAAGTCATGATGTCGTCATATGCTAATTATTTTATTATTCCATGTAGCAGGGATAAACATGGTAAGAACGCGAGCAGGTCGGGGGCGAGGTCAGGCTACGGCGTTACCTGAGCCGAATGTGCCAGCACCATCGCCAGAGACCATCCTTATACTGCGCTCGTTGGAAACAATAAACGAAACACTCAGGGGACTAGCACAGAGAGGAAGTGCTACCTCGGAGGTAGAAGTGGATGCCCCTCCACTAAGGGAGGAAGTTCCTGTGGTAGAAGTGAATACGATACCAAGAAATCCGAACTAGGATATCAAGAGGGAACTTCAGAAGATAAGACTTCCAGAATTTTCAGGGGGTCGATCAGGGATACGAGCAGAGTCGTGGTTGGAAGAGATGACCAGGTGCTTGACCTTGCAGGAGTACACCTCCACGTCCAAGTCCAAACTGGCCATATTTCAACTAAAGGGGGCCGCTTTGAACTGGTGGGGAAACCAAGAATGGCAGCGACACCTTACACCAGACACGGTTCCATGGGAATTGTTTGTGGAAAAATTCAAAGGGAAGTACCTACCCGCATCCTACTAGGAAGAACAAGCAGGGGCTCTTCATGCCTTGGTACAAAGGCATCTATCGGTGGAGGAGTATGAAGAGAGGTTCATGGAGTTAGTGAAGTATGTCCCTTACTTGGACAATGACGAACGCCAGGTTGAGCGCTTCGTGTATGGGCTCAATGCCAAGATCAGGGCTCAGGTACGGATGTGGAAACCGACTTCGTTCGCCGAAGCAGTAGATTGTGCTCGTTACACTGAGGAGATGTTGGGTGCAAAGCCCATCAGGTCATTCAACTCTCAACAGTCGGGGTTTGCAGGGAAGGCCCCTCGAAGCTACCCTCGGGGAGGATATGCGAGGCCACCTCCCTATGGGAACAGGGGCACACCAAGAGTCGCAGCGGTAGACAGATCAGTGGCAACTAGGGAGGTGCCCCAGTCAGCCACAGGAACTCACCAGGGTATGAGGAATTTCAGAGGATCAGCCGGTAGAGGAAGGGGTCCTAGGGGGAGGAGCCCCTCTCAAAGTTCTGCACAGGTTATTTCTCCCACTCCATTACAGGTTGCTTGTTGGGGATGTGGAGGTCCACATTACCAGCGTGATTGTCTCAAATTACGATCCGGTACAGTGCAACGAGAAGGAAAAGCCCCAATGGGGAGTGGGGGTAGTAGGAATTAGATCTCGGCTGCAGTAAACAACCATCAAGCAAAGCACCAATCCACTGTGGTGGAATCATCAGGTATGGTCAATAATGTCAAGCTTAGAATATTGTTTGATCCTGGCGCTACTGATAGTTTCATTTCTCCATATGCATTAGACAAATGTGGTTTGGCAGCCTACGAACATGACGATTTCAGCTTAGTCGAAATGGCTTCAGGGGTAAAGCAAGCAGTAGGACCTAGTGTCGATAAGTGCGTGGTGGATCTCGGGGTGTGTGTTACATAAGTCAAAGTGTACGTCACCACTCTCGGAACTTATGATCTCATCATTGGTATGAATTGGCTTGAGGAACATCGAGCTTTCTTGGACTGTTATGGAAAGAAGGTTCTTTGCATTAATCACAACGGAGAGGCCATCAAGATCCAGGGTATCAAACGGAAGGTGTCCCTACGTTTCATATCAATGATGAACGTAAAGCGATGTATGCGACAGGGATGCCAGTTGTACATTGTTGAAGCAGTAAACAGTGAGAAGGGACCCTCCTTTGATGACTATCCAGTGTTAGCCGAGTTCAGTGATGTATTTCCAAAGGAATTACCTGGGTTACCTCCTAAGAGGGAACTTGATTTTACCATTGAGGTAAAACCCGGTGTAGAGCCAACATCGAAGACACCTTACAGGATGAAGGCCCCAGAACTTTGTGAGTTGCAAATGTAGTTGAAGGAATTGCTAGATCTAGGGCTCATCAGACCAAGTATTTCACCGTGGGGTGCGCTAGTAATCTTTGTGAAGAAGAAGGATGGCTCCTTGCGTCTTTGTATAGATTACCGAGATTTGAATAGAGACACCGTAAAGAATAGGTACCCGATACCTCGAATTGATGACCTCTTTGATCAAATGAAAGGGGCGACAGTCTTCTCAAAGATCGACTTACGATCAGGTTACCACCAGCTACGGATTAAGGAAAGTGATATACCTAAGAATGCTTTTCGAACAAGGTTTGGGCACTATGAGTTTGTGGTGGTACCCTTCGGTTTGACCAATGCCCCAACTGTATTCATGAGTCTCATGAATAGCGTGTTCCGAAAATACTTAGATCAGTTTGTGCAAGTCTTCTTGGACGACATCCTCATCTACTCCAAGAATGAACAGGAGCACGAGGAACACTTGTGAATAGTGTTGTCATGCTTAAGGGAGCATCAGTTGTATGGTAAGTTGTCCAAATGTTCGTTCTATCAGAAGGAGATCCATTACCTAGGGCATATAATTTCCGGTGAGGGAATTTCTGTTGACCCTGAAAAGGTGAAGGCCATAATGGATTGGCCCGTGCCAAAGAATGCGCATGAAGTAAGGAGCTTCATGGGATTAGCCGGGTATTATAGAAGGTTTGTTGAGGGTTTCTCAAAAATCGTGAAACCCATAACTACCCTACAACGTAAGGGCACTAGGTACGAATGGACAGATGAATGCGATGCCGCATTCGCTGAGCTGAAAAAACTATTGACAAGTGCACCAATTCTACGAGTTCCAGATATGGAGAAGGAATTCACAGTTTGCACCGATGCTTCAAGGCAAGGTTTGGGTGCAGTATTGATGCAGGAAGGTCGGGTAATAGCTTATGCATCGAGAAAGCTAAAACCACATGAAGAGAATTACCCTACTCATGACCTAGAGTTGGCTGCAGTGATGTTAACTTTGAAGATTTGGAGACATTACCTTGTTGGACGAAGCTTTGAGCTCAAGTCTGATCACCAAAGCTTAAGGTATATCTTCACTCAGAGAGACCTAAATGCTAGGCAAAGGTGATGGAGTGAATTCATGAGCGAGTATGATTTTGGAATTTCCTACATCAAAGGGAAGGAGAATGTGGTAGCGGATGCCTTAAGCAGAAAACCAAGACTTTTCTCTCTTATACCTTTGAAGGTGGATTTGAGGGAAATAATTTTAGGGTAGCTACTCGAAGATAGTTGGTACCTAAAGGTCACAGCGGCACTCCAGAATGTGAAACCGATGGGACCAAATTTTGAAGGCTATGAGTTGGCAGCCGATGGTTTGGTACGGTATCAAGGGAGGATGTACATTCGTAAGGAGGGAGATATTAGAGAGACTATCCTTAAGGAGCCCCACAGAGCAGTGTATTGTGCGCACCCGGGTGTAAAGAAGATGTATGCAGACATGAAGCAACTCTTCTTTTGGGCAGGGATGAAAAGCGACGTGGTCAAATTTGTCGCTAGGTGCCTTGAGTGTCAGCAGGTAAAAGCTGATCATCACCACCCGGCAGGACTGTTACAGCCGCATGAAATTCCTATGTCGAAGTGGGAGGTTATCTCCATGGACTTCATGGTGGGATTGCCTCTTACCTCTCATAGGCATGATTCCATTATGGTCATCGTTGACAAACTGACCAAAACTGCTCACTTCATTCCAGTTAAGGAGACCTATGATGTCACGGATGTAACACGTGTGTTCATAAATGAAGTTGTTTGTCTCCATGGGTTTCCCAAGAAGATTATATCGAATAGAGATTCCAGGTTTACATCCAAGTTTTGGACGAGTTTGCAGTCGGCGTTGGGTACTCAGTTGAACCTAAGCACTGCTTACCATCCAGAGACAAATGGGCAAACAGAAAGAGTGAATCAGGTGATGGAGGACATGCTTAGAATGTATGTCATGGATTAACAAACTCATTGGGAAAAGCACTTACCTTTGGTGGAGTTTGCTTACAACAACAGTTACCATAGCTCAATTGGGATGCCTCCATATGAAGCTTTATATGGAAGGCCATGCAGGACACCATTGAGTTGGGAAAGGGTAGAGGATCGAGTAATTATAGGACCTGAGTTGATTCAGGAGATGGAAGAACAGGTTGTTCAGATTAGACAGCGGTTAAAGGAAGCACAGGATAGGCAGAAGAGTTATGCTGATGCGCATAGGGTTGACTGAAGCTATAAGGTTGGTGATGCAGTGTTCGTCCGCATCAGGCCTAGCAAAAGTACCATCAGGTTTGGGAAGGGGACAAAGTTGTCACCGCGATTTATAGGACCCTTTGAAATTTTAGAAAAGGTTGGACCTGTCGCGTATCGTCTTGCGCTGCCACCCCATTTGCACAAAACTCATAATGTTTTTCATGTATCTGTTTTACGACATTATGTAGCTGATGAGTCACATAAAATAAATTGGAAGGAACTGCACGTTTCGGACGAGGGAACCATCAGGGTCGAACCATTACTTATATTGGACCACAGGGTTAAACAGTTGAGGCACCGTTTGGTGGACCAAGTTAAGGTCCAGTGGGACCAATATAGCCCGGGGTCTGCTACCTGGGAGGACGCAGAGACTATGTGTCGTGATTATCCCACATTATTTTGATCATAACTTCGGGACGAAGTTTCCTGAAGGGTGGGTGTATGTAACACCCCGTTTTGACATTTCTACCTGAACTACTATTATATGTTGTATTTGTTTGATTGTGAGACCTCGTCGGTTTGACGACACTGTGGACATATGGTTCTATTATTTTGCCGATATATATATGTGTGTGTGTGATGATAGTATTATGGTCGGTAGTCATGTTTAGATATGTATCATGTGTTAATTATGTCAAATATATGGAAATTACTAAATGATGAGTACGTGGATACCATTACAGATATATGTTGAAATAATGAATGTTATGCCAGGTGCATGGCGAATGAATGAGTTTATTGTTGTCATGTTATGATGAGATATATGTGTACATATCGAGGATTATGCACGATATCCTATATTGTATGTCGAGGACTGACTTACAGGTTGAAACGGCTAAGTGATAGCTGGATCCTACGAGGTGGGAGGGCCTCGGGGACATGGACTTCAAAAGATAAAATGGTATGCGAGCGATGCATTATTTAGTTTCGTATGGTTATTATGCTGTTTATTATGATGTATGTTATGACATGGGTGGGGTAGAGTTCCAGGAAACTCAACCGCCCAGATCGGTTATACGATGACAGACCGAGTACAAGTGCAACGCTGTTGTTATGTCAAGTAGACATAGTCCCTTGTTCCATTAGGGGGGTGGAGGCTTTACCCACCGTTTATCCCCGAAACCCAGAGTCATGGGAGGGCTGCGCTACGGTGCGCTCCCCAAGGTGTGTGATGATGACTGGTGGTTTCCTGCTGGGGAAGCTTGGTCGATGTGGTCGACACTTCCGCTTACGGGTTCTAGCTGGAACCGGTCATGACTTGACATTCCAGGGTAGTCCAGCAGCGGACAGGATAGGATGTGGAAGTTAGTAATGATGTAGGTAGATAGATGTAGCATGAAGTAGGGGTGAAAACAAGATATAACTGTAGGTGTGTAAAACCCTTGGTTAGTATATGTCGTAAATCAATGATGTATGAATTGTCGTAACATGGATTTCAGTAAGCTAATGGATCATACCTTGTAAACTATGCTAAAACATGTGTCGGTAAATAATAAGTTCCTTGATTATGATTGATGTATGTGAATTATTACTTTTAGTGTACTTACGTGAGGAATGTAAGCAGTAGCTACGCTTACATAACTCGCCTACATATTATGAATTACATGAAATATTGTTGAGTAATAATGTCAATTAGTGTCGCTTAATATTAATTACTGTCGTTTAGTAATTAACTATTGTTGATCAATGTTAATAATGTCGATTAAAGTTAATAATGACGATTAGGGTTAATAATGTTGATTAATGGTTAATTATTGTCCATTAATAATTAATTATGGTTGAATAATAAACAAAGCAATGGTTAACCTAGGTAGTGACTAATGCAATTGATTAGAATGCTTGATTGATTGTTAATGAGTTTAATTAGCCAGGACTAAGGGTTGAAATGTATCTACAAGGTTAAAAAAAAGTTGACAGTAACTTGATCCCTTAAATTAATTATGTGTTAATGATGTTAATTAAGTTTAACAAGACTATGCTTATCTTTAGTAATGATTGTTAATTAGCTAATTACAAACTAAGGTGTAATTAAAATGGAAATAGGTATATGAGTCGATTAAATCATAGTGAATTTTATTTAATTAATATGATTACACATTGATAATGTTATGATTTACATTGATAGGATTATTGTTCATAATTGATAAATTGAATTAGTGAATTTATAATTAAAGGGAAATTACATATTATAAATATTAGAAACCATTAATTAAATGATTAGGTAAGTGTAATTAATCAATTGACAATTACTGTTAATTAAATTAAATTGGTGAAGCGTGCAAGTTTAAACTATATAATATATATAACATTTATTATTTATTAATTAAATGGTCAAATATTGAAATATGAGTAAGGATATGTTTAAAATTATTATATTAAATAAAAGGATTAAATTTAATTGAATTAGAAGTTACGGTTGAGAAGTGACCCCAACCAACACCTTTTAATATTAATTTGAATATTTAAATGGGTCCAAGTCCAAGTTGAGGGCTCGAGGACTTACATGGTAGATGGAAGGGGGTGGATAAATTTATGAGGAAGATAGGGGTAGTAATGGGGAGGAAAGGTCGACAAACATGGGGATAAGAGGGAGAAAGGAGGGAGGAGAAGGGGATCTTTTTTACCTTAGGATTTTGGAGAAGTTTTTGGAGAGCAGAGCTGCAAAGAAGGGGTTTTGTTGGAGATTGTTTTTTTTGAGGGGATACAACAGCGTAGGGCTTATACTCGGTTTGGGCTCGGGGGTCCAAAGGGGTACCTTTGGAACTGGGTGGTCGGCGAGACCTCGCCAGTTGGCAGGGTGGCAAGACTGGTTTGGATTGGTTGAGTTTCAGAGCTTTGGGAAGGACTTTTGGCTATAGGGAAAAGCAAGGAAAAACGGCAAACAAGGACAGCAACAAAGGTGGACCTACTAGCTACCTACAGGTATTTTCCAGCAGGTATGTTATCGTTTCTACCTTGGCAAATTCTATTTAATTAAATTTCAAAAGTTTATATGCTGTGATTATCTTTGCTACCTGCACAGTCAACAATAAATTGTTAGAAGTAGATAAAACAGATCTATAAATTTTCAAATCTGAAAAGAATGAAAATGCAGATTTTATATCGTTTTCACGCATGTAAATGAGCAAAAGTTAGAAATGAAAACATGAAATTAAAACAGAATTTTTATTGTTCAATTTTGTAAATGTAAACACTTTATTTTCTTTACAACCAAAACTATTAAAGGAGAATAGAAACACAATAAAAGCAGGAACAGAACACAAACAGAACAGAACAGAAATTTTGACAAGAAGTGAATTTTCTGACTATATATATTACTTAAAGGAGACCCAGTTGGGGGCTTTACATATTGATAGACCTTGTGCAATCGTGGAAGTCTGTGATGCAGAGCTTCATTCATCTAATGGCAATCGGTTTCTCTGCTATTGATATTGATAGAGCTTGTGCAATCGAGAGTATTGTAAGTTCACTCTGGTAATGATTAAGCCTGCTTGGATGTCTGTGATGCAGAACTTCACTCTTCTGATGGCTTGAAGTCATTGAGTGCATTTGAAATCTTTGTTGTCTATTAATTTTCCCTTTTTGCTTGGATGTCTGTGATGCTATTCTTTTTTCTTCATTTGATTTGATGACTTGAACTCATTAATTTGCCTTTTTTGCTTGAATATCTGTGATGTTGTTCTTTTTTCATCATTTGCTTCTTTCTTCATCTGATGAGTCCGATTCATCAAGTGCAGTTTTTGTTCTCTATTGGCTTTCACTGGTTTTATGTTTTGTTTAACATTGATTTTATTTCTAACTCTTAATTTACTGGTAAGATTATTTAGCAGAATATTGAAATTGAAATGTAGGTTTACTCAATAAAGGGTGTTTCACTAATTATTTTAGTTTATGTAATGTAATTTTTTTAATTTCCAATTCTTGATCTATGTAATGTAATTTTTTAAATTTCCGAAATGCATAAGATTGAAAATGTTTAGGAATATTTCAATCAGAGCTTAATTTCCAGGATGCATATGCTTGGAAATTTTTTGTAATATTTCAATGTTTATTTAAATATTTCAATGATCAGAAATATTTAAGAATTTTTGTAATGCTTATAATTTTTTGATGGAAATCAAATGCGTTCCTAATCATTAGATTACAATCTAACAGTTTTAGGAAATTGGTTGATTGAGTCGACTGCATGACTGTGATCTATTTGTTTGTTTTTTAAGTAAGGTGGAAGCTAGAGGGGAATGCTGACAAAGCTAATTAATTATTTTTAATTTTTTTTTGGTTTAAGAGTGATTTGTGTTTATTAGTTTATTTGTTATGCTAATTTTTACTATCTCTGTATTTACATTCCTTTTTTAAATATATCTATTTTGTATTATTTTCCAATTAAAGATCAGATTTTCTGCTTTTTTAAATGATTCTTTCTAACACTTGATTAGAAATTTAGTAGAATATTGGATTGTTTTATTGCTAGTGTTAAAGTGTTTTACATAAATTATATGTTATCCTGGTCAATAGACTTATGCAATATCCCCTTAAAGGTCTAGTACTTGGGAGATGATAAGAAAGGTTGTCTGAGTTCTTTCCCTGTCTCAATTATTTCTTGTTGAAGATGTGTCTTGTAATTTTTTTCTAATCAACATGTTTAATTTTATGTTTATATTTGTATATATGATTTACTATTAAAGTGTTCTCTATTTGAACAGAGACAAAATTTACTAATTTTCTGGTTTCTTATACAACTTCTTTTCTCTGTAAACTTTACTTGATTACAAAATTTGAAATATAATCAAAAGTAATGCCAGATTTTTTTGAAAAATTGAGTAATGCTCATCAGATTTTTTTGGAACAATGTGTGATGATATGAACTCTACATTTTAATCTTTTCCGTTTTCTTGTTGGTGCTAATTCTAGTTAGCTCCATCTTTGCATTCCATGTGGATTGTACATTTTTTATTTTACTCTAATTATTTCATACTTTGATGCATAATTTTTCTCTACTATGATTATTTTTGGCAATTAGTGAAATTATGTATATCTTATTTATGAACTTTAATTTTCATTAGCTAATTAGTGATTTAGCATAATATTGCAATGTTTAAATTGTTAAAGCCACTGTTAATTTATTCATGAAAATTAAATGCCATGGTTATTAGTAGAATACACTGTGACCCAAAAAAAAGTGATTGAGTGATAAATCATGTGTGACAATTAATGAAATTATGTATATCTTATTTATGAAACTTTAATTTTCATTCAGCAATTAGTGATTTAGCAGAATATTGCAATGTTTAAATTCTCAAAGCCAGTGATTTAGCACAATTAGTGATTTAGAAGAATATTGCAATGTTTAAATTGGCAAAGCCATTGTTAATGTATTCATGGAAATTAAATGCCATGGTTATTAGTAGAATACACTCCAATCCAAAAAAAGTGATTGAGTTATAAATTATGTGTGATTTGTTTTAACTCCACTTGTTGATATCCTAGCACTCTTAGAGTTGGAATCTTACCAAGGTGATGAGAAATGCTAATCTAACAACATTGATATAGGTTGATTCCTTTATTTTTTTGGTTTCCTATTACAAATTAGGTGTAATCTTTATATTGAAATTTAGCAGAATATTGGAATGGTTTATCTCAATTTATTTGATTTAAATAGAAGTTGAATGTAAATGTTAATCTACAAACATAATACATTGCTTACATTGCTAATGATAGGCTACAATTTTAGGAAAGTGTGAAATTGAGTTTTGCATCAGCTATTTTCTATTTCATGAGATCTGTGATTTGTTGTAACTATCATTTTCCAAGTAACACTTCAGGAAATGCTAAAAAGTTGGATTGCATAATGTAAATTATATTTTTGATGTGCATATTGCATTTACATATACTATGAGTGCAAAAACTATCTTAGAAATTTACATTCTTTTATTATTTACATTATTTAGAAATAAAAATACTGTGTATTTACATTCCTTTTTTTAATATATCTATTTTGTATTATTTTCCAATTAAAGATCAGATTTTCTGCTTTTTTAAATGATTCTTTCTAACACTTGATTAGAAATTTAGTAGAATATTGGATTGTTTTATTCCTAGTGTTAAAATGTTTTACATAAATTATATGGTATCCTGGTCAATAGACTTATGCAATATCCCCTTAAAGGTCTAGTACTCGGGAGATGATAACAAAGGTTGTCTGAGTTCTTTCCCTGTCTCTATTATTTCTTGTTGAAGATGTGTCTTGTAATTTTTTTCTAATCAACATGTTTAATTTTATGTTTATATTTGTATATATGATTTACTAATGACGTGTTCTCTATTTGAACAGAGACAAAATTTACTAATTTTCTGGTTTCTTATACAACTTCTTTTCTCTGTAAACTTTACTTGATTACAAAATTTAAAATATAATCAAAAGTAATGCCAGATTTTTTTGAAAAATTGAGTAATGCTCATCAGATTTTTTTGGAAAAATGTGTGATGGGATGAACTCTACATTTTAATCTTTTCCGTTTTCTTGTTGGTGCTAATTCTAGTTAGCTCCATCTTTGCATTCCATATGGATTGTACATTTTTTATTTTACTCTAATTATTTCATACTTTGATGCATAATTTTTCTCTACTATGATTATTTTTGGCAATTAATGAAATTATGTATATCTTATTTATGAACTTTAATTTTCATTAGCTAATTAGTGATTTAGCATAATATTGCAATGTTTAAATTGTTAAAGCCATTGTTAATTTATTCATGAAAATTAAATGCCATGGTTATTAGTAGAATACACTGCGACCCAAAAAAAAGTGATTGAGTGATAAATCATGTGTGACAATTAATGAAATTATGTATATCTTATTTATGAACTTTAATTTTCATTAAGCAATTAGTGATTTAGCAGAATATTGCAATGTTTAAATTCTCAAAGCCAGTGATTTAGCACAATTAGTGATGTAGGAGAATATTGCAATGTTTAAATTGTCAAAGCCATTGCTAATGTATTCATGGGAATTAAATGCCATGGTTATTAGTAGAATACACTCTAGCCCGAAAAAAGTGATTGAGTTATAAATTATGTGTGATTTGTTTCAACTCCACTTGTTGATATCCTATCACCCTTAGAGTTGGAATCTTACCAAGGTGATGAGAAATGCTAATCTAACAACATTGATATAGGTTGATTCCTCTTTTTTTTTGGTTTCCTTCTACAAATTAGGTGTAATCTTTATATTGAAATTTAGCAGAATATTGGAATGGTTTATCTCAATTTATTTGATTTAAATAGAAGTTGAATGTAAATGTTAATCTACAAACATAATACATTGCTAATGATAGGCTACAATTTTAGGAAAGTAGGAAATTGAGTTTTGCATCAGCTGTTTTCTATTTCCTGAGATCTGTGATTTGTTGTAACTATCATTTTCCAAGTAACACTTCAGGAACTGCTAAAAAGTTGGATTGCATAATGTAAATTATATTTTTGATGTGCATATTGCATTTACATATACTATGAGTGCAAAAACTATCTTAGAAAAGCATAAATACCTCAACATCTTCATAAAAATGGACACTAATATTTTCTTTAAAAATCCAAAATCCAAAATAAAAAACTAGGATTAATAAGAAAAATAATCCTTGATCTGGCCTTTTCTTTTTAACCTCAATGCAGCTATGAAACGATGCTCAAATAGTGCATGACTCAAATTTTCTATGATGAAGGCAATGCTCAAATAATGTTTTCCAGGGCATGCATCGAATTGGATATCTGTGATGGTGTTCTTTCTTCATCTGATTATTTGAACTCATTAATTTGCCCTTTTTGCTTTTTTGCTTGAATGTCTATGATGTTGTTCTCTTTTATCATTTGCTTCTTTCTTCATTTGATCACTGGAATTCATCAAGTGCAGTTTCTGTTCTCTATTGAAGTTTTCACTGGTTTTTTGTTTTGTTTAACCTTTTTTTTTCTAGCTCTTAATTTACTGGTAAGATTATTTAGTAGAATATATTGAGGTTTTCACTGGTTTTCTGTTTTGTTTAACATTTATTTAATTTTCTAATTCTTAATTTACTGGCAAAATTATTTAGTAGAATACTGAAATGTAGGTTTACTCGTAAAGGTTGTTTCACTATTTTTCTAGTTTAGTTTTACAAATTCTTGATCTATGTAATTTTTTTTAGTTTCCACAATGCATAAGATCAGAAATGTTTAAGAATACTTTAATGCTTACTTTTCGAGCTTAATTTCCAGGATGCTTATGATCGGAAAAAATTAGGAATATTTCAATGCTTATTTAAATATTTCAATGATAAGAAATCTTTACTAATTTCTGTAATGCTTGTAATTTCTTGATGAAAATTAATTGCCTTGCTAATCAATAGATTACAATCCAACAATTTCAGGAAATTGGTTGATTGAGTAGACTGCATGGCATGGTTTTAACTTTTGTATTGTTTGTGATCTGTGGAGGATTGGTCACAAAGCTAGTTAAATTTTTTATTTATTCAAGAGTGATTTGTGTTTATTAGTTTATTTTTCATGCTAATTTTTACTATCTGTGTATCTGTATTCATTTTTTTGAATATATCTATTTTGCATTATTTTCCAATTAAAGATCAGATTTTCTGGTTTTTTAAATGATTCCTTGTAACCCCATATTAGAAATTTAGTAAAATATTGGATTGTTATACAAATTAGAAATTTAGTAAAATATTCGATTGTTTTATTCTTATAGTTGATGTTAAAGTATTTTACCAAAATTATATGTCATCCTCGTCAACAAACCAATGTAATATTTGTAAAGGTCTAGTACTTGGGAGATGATAAGAAAGGTTGTTTGAGTTTTTTTCTTTGTTTGTGTATTATTTCTGGTTGAAGATGTTTTTGTAATTTTTTTCTAATCAACATGTTTATATTTGTGTATATGATTTACAATTAATGAGTTCCCTCTATTTTAACACCATTAATGTTGAAGATGTGTTTTGTAATTTTTTTCTAATCAACATGTGATTTACAATTAATGTGTTCTCTATTTGAACACCATTAATGGAGACAGTTTCTGATAATTTTCTAGTTTCTTATACAACCTCTTTTCTGTGTAAACTTTACTTGATTACAAAAATTTGAAATATAATCAATTGTAATGCTGATCAGATTTTTCTGGACAATTGAGTAATGCTCATTAGATTTTTTTGGAAAAATGTGATGGTATGAGCTCTACATTTTAATCTTTTCCATTTTCTTCTTGGTGCTAATTCTAGGTAGCTCCATCTTTGCATTCTATGTGGATTATATATTCTTTATTTTACTCTAATTATTTCACACTTTGATGCATATTTTTTCTCTTTTGGCAATTAATGACATTATGTATATCTTATTATAAACTTTAATTTGAACTTTAATTTTCATCAAGCCATTAACAGAATATTGCAATGTTTAAATTGTCAAAGCCATTGTTAATTTATTCATGGAAATTAAATTCCATGGTTATTAGTAAAATACAGTGCAACCCAAAAAATTGATTGAGTTATAAATCATGTGCAATTTGTTGTAACTAAATTTCTTGATATCCTAGCACCCTTAGTGGCGCTAGAGTTGGAATATGCATAACCTTCAATTGGAACACTCCCAAGATGATGATGATGAGGAATCTTGTCTAATTTCTTTTGTATATACATTTGCATTAGTTGTATTCCATCCCTTGTTATTTGTTTAATATTTTAAAGCTATTTATGCTATGCATAACCTTCAATTGGAACACTCCCAAGATGGTGAGAAATCTTGTCTAATTTCTTGTGACCCAAAAACAAGAAATACCTGAAAAACGTGATGATGATGTCAAAAGTATGCAGTGTGGGTACTCGTTGGATGTGGAATTAAATTTCGCATCCAACGAGCTCTCCAGCTTGGAATTTGAGTAAAAACACGGGGAGATATGCCGAAAATACGAATAAAAAAAGTAGTTTTCTTTTATGACAAATATTTCAATTCAACCATTATGGTTGACTCATTTTATTGAAATTCTATTGGTTCTTGAATTCCAACTCACAAAATTTATTGTTGGCACGTTTTCTTATAAGGCCCATTTTAGACCCCAAATTTCCTCTAATGCGAAAATCCGCCAAGTGATGTACGGAAAGACTTTATTGGATGAATATGGGTGTATGGAAAGCCTTGGGAATTCGTTGGATGGCTTCCAAGTGGCGTTATGAAGGCCCTTGGATCTGACGATATGGTGTGTTCCAAGTGGTGTTCTCTCTGCCCTGCGGTCTGGCCATCCGGTGGGTGCATTTGGCACAGTGAGGGACATGCGATATAGCCACCCGATGGATGCCAAGTGGCACAGTGAGGGCCATGCGATTTGGTTGTACGATGGTCACCAAGTGCCGTAGTGAGGGCCATGCACTCTGGCCATTCGTTGGCTGTCGAGTGGCGCAATGAGGGCCATGCGATCTGGCCATCCGATGTTTTGCAAGTGGCGTAGTGAGGGCCATGCATTTTGTCCATTCAATCGCTGCCAAGTGGCACTCCCTAAGCCCTGCGATCTGGCCATCTGATGGCCACCAAGTGGTGCTCCCTGGGCCCTATGATCTGGCCATTCGATGGCTGCCAAGTGGCGCTCCCTAGGCCCATAAAATGTAAGTGTAATTAATTTTAAAATATATAATAATGACACGTGGGATTGTATGTAGGTGGCATTTCTGTGAATAAACACCATCATCAGCTTTGAACTTTGACACGGAAAAAAAATGAAATCAATCGGATGCAGTGGCACCTTTAATGAAACAATTACTAAAGTAATTGAGAGCTTTCTGCTCTCATCCGACAGTGTCTTCAATTCAATACAAAATATACTAGCATACCCCCAAAACAGGGAAAGGAAACATCGAAGAAAACTTTAATATGTTGCAAAATGAGAGAAAGTTGATTCCAAGGATTCAATTCATGTGAGTTCCTTAGGATGTACCTAATGGGAAACTCATGGTGCTAGGCTGGTTGGTTAGCACAATGTTTAGTCCCTTGAAAGTTGTTTCAATTCCTATGAGTTCCTTCTTGATGTATCAACCCTCCTAGATCAATCATACTCACGGTTGTAGGATGATTGGTCAACGTGGTGTTTAGTCCCCTAAAAGTCAAATTCAGTGAGTTACTTGTTGATGTATCAACCCTCCTAGATCAATCATACTCACGGTTGTAGGATGATTGGTCGACATGGTGTTTAGTCCCCTAAAACTTGGTTCAAATCCCGCGAGTTACTTGTTGATGTATCAAGTTTCAACCCTCCAAACATAATAGTAGTTCTTTTTTGATGATACAACCCAACAACAATAGACAGTTGTAGGCTGGTTGGTCAACATGGTGTTTAGTCCCAAGAAAGTCGATTCAATTATTGTGAGTTCCTCGTTGATGTATAAACCCTTTAACCGTAGTAGTAGTTATTTTTGAATGATACAATTCGACAACAATAGTAGCTACAATATATTTGGTTGACCTATGTGACCCATATAAGCTCTTCCTCCCCTAGGTTTTGGAAATGAAATTATTCAACAAACATAGTTGTGGGTTAACCTTTGAACAACTTGAGATATCTTATGAGTTCCTTGCTGATGCATCAACCCTCTTGAAATCATGGTAGAAATGTGGTTTTTAGTCCCTTAAAATCATATTATATTCTTGTAAATTCATTATTAATGCTTGTCAATCCACTTGCTGTAGTTGCCGACAGAGAGTCGCTTGATGCAGTTTGTTTACCCATTTCTTTATGGAGTAAGCTATCTACTGGACCATTTGAACCGGGCGTACTCTACACTGTGTAGTGATAGTTTACTCCCTTACCCATGAGAGGGAGAGATTCACTGGGTTCTGCTTCTTGCATGTTTATAAGTAAAATCTTATTACTACTTGGAAACTCAGAAAAACCAAGTAAAAATTTATTTGTACCACTTTGTCATCACGTTTTTTCAGGTATTTCTTGTTTTTGGGGAAGCGAGGTCTGTCAAAAGTATGCAGTGTGGGTACTCATTGGATGCAGAATTAAATTATGCATCCAACTCTGCATCCAACGAGTTCTCCCGCTCGGAATTTGAGTAAAAACACAGAGAGATATGCTGAAAATACGAACAAAAAATGTAGTTTTCTTTTATGACAAATATGTCAATTCAACCATTATGGTTGACTCATTTTATTGAAATTCTATTGGTTCTTGAATTCCAACTCACAAAATTTATTGTTGGCACGTTTTCTTGTAAGGCCCATTTTAGACCCCAAATTTCCTCTAATGTAGAAATCTGCCAAGTGTTCTATGAAAAGACTTGATTGGATGAATATGGGTGTACAGAAAGCCTTGGAGAGTCGTTGGATGGCTTCCAGGTGGCGTTATGAAGGCCCTCAGATTTGACCATATGGTGCGTTCCAAGTGGTGTTCTCTTTGCCCAGTGATCTGGCCATCCGGTGGGTGCAAGTGGCACAGTGAGGGACATGCGATCTGGCCACCCGATGGATACCAAGTGGCACAGTGAGGGCCATGCGATTTGGTTGTACGATGGACGCCAAGTGGCATATTGAGGGCCATGTGTTTTGGCCATTCGATGGCTGCCAAGTGGTGCAATGAGGGCCATGTGATGTGGCCATTCGATGTTTTGCAAGTGGCATAGTGAGGGCCATGCGTTCTGTCCATTAGATCGCTGCCAAGTGGCACTCCCTGAGCCCTGCGATCTGGCCATTTGATGGCCATCAAGTGGTGCTCCGAGGGCCCTATGATCTAGCCATTCGATGGCTGCCAAGTGGCGCTCCTTGGGCCCATAAATGTAAGTGTAATTAATTTTAAAATATGTAATAATGACACGTGGGATTGTATGCAAGTGGCATTTCTGTGAATAAACACCATCATCAGCTTTGAACTTTGACATGGAGAAAACAATGAAATCAATCGGATGCAATGACACCTTTAATGAAACAATTACTGAAGTAATTGAGAGCTTTCTACTCTCATCCAACAGTGTCTTCAATTCAGTACAAAATATACTAGCATACCCCCAAAACAGGGAAAGGAAACACCAAAGAAAACTTTAATATGTTGCAAAATGAGAGAAAGTTGATTCCAAGGATTCAATTCATGTGAGTTCCTTAGGATGTATCTAATGGGAAACTCATGGTGCTAGGCTGGTTGGTTAGCGCAATGTTTAGTGCCTTGAAAGTTGTTTCAATTCCTATGAGTTCCTTCTTGATGTATCAGGGCCTCCTAGATCAATCATACTCACAGTTGTAGGATGATTGGTCAACGTGGTGTTTAGTCCCCTAAAATTCAAATTTGGTGAGTTACTTGTTGATGTATCAACCCTCCTAGATCATTCATACTCACGGTTGTAGGATGATTGGTCGACGTGGTGTTTAGTCCCCCAAAATTCGGTTCAAATCCCGCGAGCTACTTGTTGATGTATCAAGTTTCAACCCTCCAAACATAATAGTAGTTCTTTTTGACGATACAACCCAACAACAATAGATAGTTGTAGGCTGGTTGGTCAACATGGTGTTTAGTCCCATGAAAGTCAATTCAATTATTGCGAGTTCCTTGTTGATGTATAAACCCTTTAACCGTAGTAGTAGTTATTTTTGAACGATACAAACTATAGTAGTAGTTATTTTTGAACGATACAATCCAACAACAATAGTAGCTACAATATATTTGGTTGACCTATGTGACCCATATAAGCTCTTCCTCCCCTAGGTTTTGGAAATGAAATTATTCAACAAACATAGTTGTGGGTTAACCTTTGAACAACTTGAGATACCCTATGCGTTCCTTGTTGATGTATCAACCCTCTTGAAATCATGGTAGAAATGTGGTTTTTAGTCCCTTAAAATCATATTATATTCTTGTAAATTCATTATTAATGCTTGTCAGTCCACTCGCCATAGTTGCCGACAGAGAGTCGCTTGATGTAGTTTGTTTACCCATTTCTTTATGGGGTAAGCTATATACCAAACCATTTGCACTGGGCCCACTCTACACCGTGTAGTGATAGTTTACTCCGTTACCCGTGAGAGGGAGAGATTCATTGGGTTTAGCCTTGTCTTTCGTTTGACGATTTTCTGTCTTTAAGGTTGTCTTGCCAAGGCGCGTAGGGTCTCACTGTTGTCGCCACTAACAACGAACCCATGCACCACTTCCTCCAGTTAAGAAGATTGGCGGGTGGTTTAATTGTCCACCGCCATCAAAACCACCTTCGCACAAGTACCTTAGTGCGATATCTATCTCCGTGTTGATGCACCCAAGCTTCTCCAACTGAACTTGCGTTAGTTCAGATTCCGCAATCCTGAACACAAGAGTACTCACATCTGTCACAACTCTCCAATTGCTGTCATGTACCTCTGTCAACAACGTTTCTTTCATTTTTGTTTGTTGTCTCCTCCTAGCTCTCTTCTTAGCATCCTTACTTGTCCCTTTGAACGAAACTCTTGCCTTGCCTCCGCAAGCGTCTCTTATGGGCTCTCTTGGGAGCGTTTCTTTCGACGGAACCACTCACCTTGCTGAACATTTGACTTCTTTTTCGGTAGAGGCGTCCCAGCCAAATAACCTTCAAGAGCTTACACCTAAGCTCTTCGTTCACCTCAGCGTCAAATTTCCAAGCGGTTGTTGAAATGAACCTTAGTGAACCTTGCTAAGTCCAGCACCTTTATTGCTATGATACCACCTGTCACAACCACATTCAAACGCGCTTCACTTATGCGTTTTTTACTGCAGTGTGCAGCACTGGCCAATATGGAGAATCGATGGCATCCAGAGTCCACAATATCGATGGAGAATCGATGGCATCCAGAGTCCACAATATCAATGGAGAATCGATGGCATCCAAAGTCCACAACATCAATCGAGAACATGTTGTCCATATCGCGAGTAGAACGAGCCCACTAATGGAGCATTGAAAACACTTAGCCTCCCCTATGTTTCCACGTTGGATGGGCCAAGTGACGTATGGAGAGCTATGGATTGGCGCCAAGTGGCATACATTAGAGGAAATTTGAGGTCTAAAATGGGCCTCCTAAAGAAAATAATAAAATAATAGTTATTAATTTTGGAGGAAGAATGAAAAAAACTACTTTTTTGTTCGTATTTTCGGCATATCTCCTTGTGTTTATACTCAAATTCCAAGCAAAAGAGCTTGTTGGATGCATAATTAAATTTCGCATCCAACGAGCTCTCCCGCTTAGAATTTGAGTAAAAACACGGGGAGATATGCCGAAAATACGAACAAAAAAAGTAGTTTTCTTTTATGACAAATATGTCAATTCAACCATTATGGTTTAATCATTTTATTGAAATTCTATTGATTCTTGAATTCCAACTCACAAAATTTATTGTTGCCGCGTTTTCTTATAAGGCACATTTTAGACCCCAAATTTCCTCCCGCCAAGTGTTGTACGGAAAGACTTGATTGGATGAATATGGGTGTATGGAAAGCCTTGGAGAGTCGTTGGATGGCTTCCAAGTGGCGTTATGAAGGCCCTCGTATCTGACCATATGGTGCGTTCCAAGTGGTGTTCTCTCTGCCCTGCGATCTCGCCATCCGGTGGGTGCTAGTGGCACAGTGAGGGACATGCGATCTGGCCACCCGATGGATGCTAAATGGCACAGTGAGGGCCATGCGATTTGGTTGTACGATGGCCACCAAGTGGCGTAGTGAGGGCCATGCATTCTGGCCATTCGATGGCTGCCAAGTGGCGCAATGAGGGCCATGCGATCTGGCCATCTGATGTTTTGCAAGTGGCATAGTGAGAGCCATGCGTTCTGTCCATTCGATCACTGCCAAGTGGCACTCCCTGAGCCCTGCGATCTGGCCATCTGATGGCCACCAAGTGGTGCTCCCTGGGCCCTACGATCTGGCCATTCGATGGCTTCCAAGTGGCGCTCCTTGGGCCCATAAAATGTATGTGTAATTAATTTTAAAATATGTAATAATGACACGTGGGATTGTATGCAGGTGGCATTTCTGTGAATAAACACCATCATCAGATTTGAACTTTGACACAGAAAAAACAATGAAATCAATCGAATGCAATGGCACCTTTAATGAAACAATTACTAAAGTAATTGAGAGCTTTCTGCTCTCATCCAACGGTGTCTTCAATTCAGTACAAGATATACTAGCATACCCCCAAAACGGGGAAAGGAAACACCGAAGAAAACTTTAATATGTTGCAAAATGAGAGAAAGTTGATTCCAAGGATTCAATTCATGTGAGTTCCTTAGGATGTATCTAACGGGAAACTCATGGTGCTAGGCTAGTTGGTTAGCGCAATGTTTAGTCCCTTGAAAGTTGTTTCAATTCCTATGAATTCCTTCTTGATGTATCAACCCTCCTAGATCAATCATACTCACGGTTGTAGGATGATTGGTCAACGTGGTGTTTAGCCCCCTAAAAGTAAAATTCAGTGAGTTACTTGTTGATGTATCAACCCTCCTAGATCAATCATACTCACGGTTGTAGGATGATTGGTCGACGTGGTGTTTAGTCCCCTAAAAGTCGATGCAAATCTCGCGAGTTACTTGTTGATGTATCAAGTTTCAACCCTCCAAACATAATAGTAGTTCTTTTTTGAGGATACAACCCAACAACAATAGACAATTGTAGGCTAGTTGGTCAACATGGTGTTTAGTCCCATGAAAGTCGATTCAATTATTGTGAGTTCCTTGTTGATGTATAAACCCTTTAACCGTAGTAGTAGTTATTTTTGAACGATACAATCTATAGTAGTAGTTATTTTTGAACGATACATTCCAACAACAATAGTAGCTACAATATATTTGGTTGACCTATGTAACCCATATAAGCTCTTCCTCCCCTAGGTTTTGGAAATGAAATTATTCAACAAACATAGTTGTGGGTTAACCTTTGAACAACTTGAGATATCCTATGAGTTCCTTGTTGCTGTATCAACCCTCTTGAAATCATAGTAGAAATGTGGTTTTTAGTCCCTTAAAATCATATTATATTCTTGTAAATTCATTATTAATGCTTGTCAGTCCACTCGCCGTAGTTGTCGTCAGAGAGTCGCTTGATGCAGTTTGTTTACCCATTTCTTTATGGAGTAAGCTATCTATCGGACCATTTGCACTGGGCCCACTCTACACCGTGTAGTGATAGTTTACTTCGTTACCCATGAGAGGGAGAGATTCACTGGGTTCTGCTTCTTGCATGTTGATAAGTAAAAACTTATTACTACTTGGAAACTTGGAAAAACTAACTAAAGATTTATTTTTACCACTTTGTCATCACATTTTTTTCAGGTATTTCTTGTTTTTGGGGTAGTGCGGTATGTCAAAAGTATGCAGTGTGGGTACTCGTTGGATGCAGAATTAAATTCCGCATCCAATGAGCTCTCCCGCTTGGAATTTGAGTAAAAACACGGGGAGATATGCCGAAAATACGAACAAAAAAAGTAGTTTTCTTTTATGACAAATATGTCAATTCAACCATTATGGTTGACTCATTTTATTGAAATTCTATTGGTTCTTGAATTCCAACTCACAAAATTTATTATTGCCGCGTTTTCTTATAAGGCCTATTTTAGACCCCAAATTTCCTCTAATGCAGAAATCTGTCAAGTGCTGTACGAAAAGACTTGATTGGATGAATATGGGTGTACAGAAAGCCTTGGAGAGTTGTTGGATGGATTCCAAGTGGCGTTATGAAGGCCCTCAGGTCTGACCATATGGTGTGTTCCAAGTGGTGTTCTCACTGCCCTGCGATCTGGCCATCCGGTGGGTGCAAGTGTCACAATGAGGGACATGCGATCTGGCCACCCGATGGATGCCAAGTGGCACAGTGAGGGCCATGCAATTTGGTTGTACGATGGCCGCCAAGTGGCGTAGTGAGGGCCATGCGTTCTGACCATTCGATGGCTACCAAGTGGCGCAATGAGGGCCATGCGATTTGGCCATCCGATGTTTTGCAAGTGGCATAGTGAGGGCCATGCGTTCTGTCCATTCGATCGCTGCGAAGTGGCACTTCTTGAGCCCTGTGATTTGGCCATCTGATGGCCACCAAGTGGTGCTCCCAGGGCCCTATGATCCGGCCATTCGATGGTTGCCAAGTGGCGCTCCCTGGGCCCATAAAATGTAAGTGTAATTAATTTTAAAATATGTAATAATGACACGTGGGATTGTATGCAGGTGGCATTTCTGTGAATAAACACCATCATCAGCTTTGAACTTTGACACGGAAAAAACAATGAAATCAATCGGATGCAGTGGCACCTTTAATGAAACAATTACTAAAGTAATTGAGAGCTTTCTGCTCTCATCTGACAGTGTCTTCAATTCAGTACAAATTATACCAGCATACCCCCAAAACGGGGAAAGGAAACACCGAAGAAAACTTTCAATTTAATATGTTGCAAAATGAGAGAAAGTTGATTCCAAGGATTCGATCCATGTGAGTTCCTTAGGATGTATCTAATGGGAAACTCATGGTGCTAGGTTGGTTGGTTAGCGCAATGTTTAGTCCCTTGAAAGTTGTTTCAATTCCTATGAGTTCCTTCTTGATGTATCAACCCTCCTAGATCAATCATAGTCACGGTTGTAGGATGATTGGTCAACGTGGTGTTTAGTCCCCTAGAAGTCAAATTCGGTGAGTTACTTGTTGATGTATCAACCCTCCTAGATCAATCATACTCACGGTTGTAGGATGATTGGTCGACGTGGTGTTTAGTCCCCTAAAAGTCTATTCAAATCCCGCGAGTTACTTGTTGATGTATCAAGTTTCAACCCTCCAAACATAATAGTAGTTCTTTTTTGACGATACAACCCAACAACAATAGACAGTTGTAGGTTGGTTGGTCAACATGGTGTTTAGTCCCATGAAATTCGATTCAATTATTGTGAGTTCCTTGTTGATGTATAAACCCTTTAACCGTAGTAGTAGTTATTTTTGAATGATACAATCTATAGTAGTAGTTATTTTTGAACGATACAATCCAACAACAATAGTAGCTACAATATATTTGGTTGACCTACATGACCCATATAAGCTCTTCCTCCCCTAGGTTTTGGAAATGAAATTATTCAACAAACATAGTTGTGGGTTAACCTTTGAACAACTTGAGATATCCTATGAGTTCCTTGTAGATGTATCAACCTTCTTGAAATCATCTTAGAAATGTGGTTTTTAGTCCCTTCAAATCATATTATATTCTTGTAAATTCATTATTAATGCTTGTCAGTTCACTCGCCCTAGTTGCCAAGAGAGAGTCTCTTACTTGATGCAGTTTGTTTATCCATTTCTTTATGGAGTAAGCTATCTACCTGACCATTTGCACTGGGCCCACTCTACATAGTGTAGTGATAGGTTACTCGGTTACCCGTGAGAGGGAGAGATTCACTGGGTCTTCTTGCATGTTGATAAGTAAAAACTGATTACTACTTGGAAACTCATAAAAACAAAGTAAAGATTTATTTTTACCACTTTGAAATGAATATCATTCTTGGTTTTTTCTTTATTCTTCTATGTCAAGATGAAATAATCTGGAAATTAGGATTTGACTAAATGATGTTTATAACATGGATAAGATTTATCCATGTTATAAACATCATTTAGTCAAATCCTAATTTCCAGATTATTTCATCTTGACATAGTTTATTAACATAGTTTATTTCCTCTTGACATAGAAGAATAAAGAGAAAACCAAGAAAGATATTCATTTCAAAGTGGTAAAATGAATGTTTACTTGTTTTTTATGAGTTTTCAAGTAGCAATAAGTTTTTACTTATCAAAATACAAAAATGCAAGAAAAATCTCTGCGGAAAGGTAACAAACTATACTATCACTACACGACGTAAAGTAGGCCCCGTGCAAATGGTCGGTTAGATAGCTTACTCCTTTCCTTTCTTTATTACAGGGAAACTACAAACTACCTCTTTAATAATACAGGTGGCAAGTAGGCCCCGTGCAAATGGTCGGGTAGATAGCTTACTCCTTTCCTTATTACACGGAAACTACAAACTACCTCCTTAATAATACAGGTGGCAGGTGGCAGCGCTTCATACACCCTCGACATACGACGAAAGTTTGAGGAGAACGGTCGCTTAAATAACACCTTCGGTGTAATAACTCACTAGTTCTGTTATAGTCAGTGTATCATGTATGATGCTAGAATCACAAAGTGCACTCCTCCGGCGTTGAAAGAATAATATATATTATTGCCCGATCCAGATTCGATGGGACTGCAAATCTGGCATTGTAAGATGCAAATTGGACACTTCCACAGCTTGAGTTTCAATGTCATGATTTCTGCCCAACACCATCATAGGCACGCGTGATACCAGGGGCTCCATGAACCTTCAAACATTTATAAAAGAATCCAAAATGAATATCAGAACTTCTTTTGTGTTGAATGAATTCAAGGCTGCAGATTTATTTACCTTCCCCATGCATCCCAGCGAGGCTGATACGATTGATAAAATGGAAAATCAGGAAAAGCCCAAGCAAAGCAAGCTGCAGATTTATCTCCAGTGGTAATAAAATTAGATGCATAAGACATCTCTCCAACCATTAGAATCATGGAGGGGTCATTGTGTACCGGATTCTAATGGCGTGGTGGGTATTGCAGATTTCTCTGAATCGTGCCCTGAAATCCCCAATTTTTCTCTTCTGGCTTCTCACCGTGACGGCCACTGTCTTTCCGCTGAGAATGCTCTTCCAGACGGAGGATTTCCCCAACCTTCCAGAGGTGAATTGGGCGGTGGCGTCTGTGCTTTCTTTGAATCTGTAAAGATTGGGACTGTCCGGGAGGGAGCGCTTGAGACTAGCAAGCGAAGAAACAGCACTGCTGGAGGATTCCTTTGAGAAGAGGCTGGAGCCAGCGCTTTTGTCCGTGCTCCTGTTGGGTGTTTTTACATCTATGTCCTCCGAAGAAGAGAGGGTGGGATTTCTAGGTGACGTTCTCAATGGCTTCGGCTCTGAAGAAAAGCGGGTGGGATTTTTGGGCGATGATCTCCGGCTTCGGCTCTACGATGATATGGGGTTTGGGTTTGCACATGCTCAAGAAATTCTTCAGCGTGCAACTTTCAAAGAGTCGTGGGGGATCCGGATCTGTGAAACCATTGGGGGATCCGGATTATAACACATTGTGCACAAAACTTTCATTGTAATATTCGTTTAAATAAAATATTACCAGTTTATACGATGAATTTAGGTTACTTTTTCACCATCATCTTCACTTTCACCCAAACCGGCGCTACATTTTCTTCCGTGTGACCGGCGCAAAACCATGATGAGAAAACCCCAAGGAATCCAATTATTTTGGCATTACAGAAATCCATTTACTTTGGCATTATATCTGGTCAAGAAATCCATTAAATTTGGCATTTTACAGAAATCCATTTATTCGGCATGGCATTACAAAAATCTTTGAAGTTTGGCATGGTATTACAGAATCTGGCATGGTCTCAAAACACAAAGAAGTTCGACGTCCGACATCCAGAATCCACAGCATGGATGAGAATCGATGGCATCCAGAAACCACAGCATCGATCGAATCAGGTCGTCCGTATCGCGAACAGAACGGGCCGACTAATACAGAGTTGAAAACACTCAGCATCTCTATGTTTCCACGTTGGATGGGCCAAGTGGCGTACGGAGAGCCCCGGGTTGTGGCCAAGTGGCGTACGGAGAGGCTTATCGGATGAATATGGGCGTACGGAAATATTTGGAGAGCCGTTGGATGGCTGCCAAATGGCGTTACGAAGGCCCTCAGATCTGGCTATTCGGTGCGTTCCAAGTGGCGTTTTCTGGGCCTTGCGATCTGGCGTTCGATGAGTGCCAAGTGGCGCACTGCGGGCCATGCGATCTAGCCATCCGATAGCTTCCAACTGGCGCTCCTTGGGCCTTGGGGTCTGGCCATCCGTTGGGTGCCAAGTGGCTTTCCTAGGGCCATTCTGTTCTATAAAGTAAATCCAGGCTTGGAATTTACTGCTGTCACGGATATGTTAAAGAGGAGCCTCTCTTTAGTTCCGGTGGACTTCTATCCAGTTGCAGGTCGGTTTAGAGGAGAAACAGATCGACCTGAGATTGACTGCAAAGATGATGGAGTTGATTCGTGGAAGCATCGATTGATGTGGCTTTTGAGGAACTTCAAAGAGATCAGATTTTCAAGTTTATGCGAGATGATTACAGCCCAACAATGGGGAAATCAACGTCACCAAACGCAATACCGACATTAATACTGTGAGCAGTACTGCCCAGGAATACATGAATGACCAAACAAAGGACTTAGAGATTTCTGGTTTTCATTTTAACGAAGAAATAAATGATTGAGAAACTGAAGGAACCAGTCGAGGCTTTGAAGTTTGATTTCGTTTGTGGCAGTTAATGCGCATTTTTTTTTGGGAACGCGTGAGAGAGCTCCAGAAGTGCGTGCCGTGCCGGAGCAAGAGGCCGTTGATTTTGGCGAGCAATACTCTACTTGCAATGGAGTATTTAATGCGACGGCGGTCCCACTGTCTACCGTCGGATCCGTTCCAAAGAGCGATCCGACGGCGGACAGTGCGACTGCCGTCGCATTAAATGCTCTACTGCATGTAGAGTATTGTTCGCCGTTGATTTGGCGAGCAATACTCTACATGCAGTAGAGTATTTACTGTGACGGCGGTCGCATTGTCCGCCATCGGATCCGTTCCAAAGAGCGATCCGACGACGGACAGTGCGACCACCGTCGCATTAAATGCTCTACAGCATGTAGAGTATTGTTCGCCGTTGATTTGGCGAGCAATACTCTACATGTAGTAGAGTATTTAATGCGACGGCAGTCGCACTGTCCGCCGTCGGATCCGTTCCAAAGAGCGATTCGACAGCGGACAGTGCGACTGCCGTCGCATTAAATGCTCTACTGCATGTAGAGTATTATTCGTCGTTGATTTGGCGAGCAATACTCTACATGCAGTAGAGTATTTAATGCGACGGCGATCGCACTGTCTACCATCGGATCCGTTCCAAAGAATATCCGCGTCGTTGCCGCTCTCATGCAGGAGCACATCAAGTCTTGTACCGCGGAGGAGCAGATTCAGCTTCACTACCGCCTTGGTAGCCGGAGCCCTCTAACTTAGCAGCAGGAACTTTGTTGTTGCACGGAATTCTCCCAAATTTCCTTTTTATGAATTTGACTAGGGGATGCTATAAACCAAGTTGGATGGGCCAAGTGGAGTACGGAAAGACTTGGATTGTGGCCAAGTGGGGGTACGGAAAGCCGGCAAGTGGTGTACGGAAAGACTAGGTTGGATCAATATGGGCGTACGGAAAGCCTTGGAGAGCCATTAGATGGCTGCCAAGTGGTGTAATGAGGGCCCTGTGATCTGGCCATTCGGTGCATTCCAAGTGGCGTTCTCTGGGACCTGCGATCTGGCCATTCGATGGGTGTCAAGTGGCGCAGTGAGGGCCATACGTTTTGGCCATCCAATGGCTGCCAAATGGCAGTCTCTGGCCCTGCGATCTGGCTATCCGATGGCTGCCAAGTGGCTTTTTGCAGGCCCTTCATTCTGGCCATCTGATGGATGCCAAGTGTCATTCTCTGGGCCCTTGGATCTGGCCATCCAACAGCTACCAAGTGGCTTAACGTGGGCCAGTTCAAATGGCGATAATAACGATGTGTTCGGCCATTGTTCGAGGGTTTGTATTGCCACGAGGCTGGGGTTCGAGCCTTCCAGAGGTGTGAGGCTCTTCCCAACTAGCTGGACGGATTGATCGAAAGGAAGTATGATTTGATGTTACGCCATGCCAACATCCATAAACCATTGCTTGGTATTGATAGAGCTTGTGCAATCGAGAGTATTGTAAGTTCGCTCTGGTAATGATTAAGCCTGCTTGGATGTCTGTGATGCAGAACTTCACTCTTCTGATGGCTTGAAGTCATCCAGTGCAGTTGAAGTCTTTGTTGTCTATTAATTTTCCCTTTTTGCTTGGATGTCTGTGATGCTGTTCTTTTTTCTTCATTTGATTTGATGACTTGAACTCATTAATTTGCCTTTTTCGCTTGAATGTCTGTGATGCTGTTCTTTTTTCATCATTTGCTTCTTTCTTCATCTGATGAGTCTGATTCATCAAGTGCAGTTTTTGTTCTCTATTGAGGTTTTCACTGGTTTTATGTTTTATTCAACATTGATTTTATTTCTAACTCTTAATTTACTGGTAGGATATATTGAAATTGAAATGTAGGTTTACTCAATAAAGGCTGTTTCACTAATTTTTTTAGTTTATGTAATGTAATTTTTTTAATTTCCAATTCTTGATTGATGTAATGTAATTTTTTTAATTTCCAATATGCATAAGATTGAAAATGTGTAGGAATATTTCAATCAGAGCTTAATTTCCAGGATGCATATGCTCGGAAAAATTTAGGAATATTTCAATGTTTATTTAAATATTTCAATGATCAGAAATATTTAGGAATTTCTGTAATGCTTATAATTTTTTGATGGAAATTAAATGCGTTCCTAATCAATAGATTACAATCTAACAGTTTCAGGAAATTGGTTGATTGAGTAGAAATTGGTTGATTGGGTAGACTGCATGACTGTGATCTATTTGTTTGTTTTTTAAGTAGGCTGGAATCTAGAGGGGAATGCTGACAAAGCTAATTAATTTTTTTTGGTTTAAGAGTGATTTGTGTTTATTAGTTTATATGTTATACTAATTTTTACTATATGTGTATCTACATTCTTTTTTCTAATATATCTATTTTGTATTATTTTCCAATTAAATATCAGATTTTCTGCTTTTTTAAATGATTCTTTCCAACACTTAATTAGAAATTTAGTAAAATATTGGATTGTTTTATTCTTAGTGTTAAACTGTTTTACAGAAATTATATGTTATCCTGGTCAATATCTCCTTAAAGGTCTAGTACTCCGGAGATGATAAGAAAGATTGTCTGAGTTCTTTCCTTGTCTCTATTATTTCTTGTTGAAGATGTGTCTTGTAATTTTTTCTAATCAACATGTTTAATTTTATGTTTATATTTGTATATATGATTTACTATTAACGTGTTCTCTATTTGAAGAGAGACAAAATTTACTAGTTTTCTGGTTTCTTATACAACTTCTTTTCTCTGTAAACTTTACTTGATTACAAAATTTGAAATATAATCAAAAGTAATGCCAGATTTTTTTGAAAAGTTGAGTAATGCTCATCAGATTTTTTTGGAAAAATGTGTGATGGTATGAACTCTAGATTTTAATCTTTTCCGTTTTCTTGTTGGTGTTATTTCTAGTTAGCTCCATCTTTGCATTCCATGTGGATTGTACATTTTTTATTTTACTCTAATTATTTCATACTTTGATGCATAATTTTTCTCTACTATGATTATTTTTGGCAATTAATGATTATTTTTGGCAATTAATGAAATTATGTATATCTTATTTATGAACTTTAATTTTCATTAGCTAATTAGTGATTTAGCATAATATTGCAATGTTTAAATTGTTAAAGCCATTGTTAATTTATTCATGAAAATTAAATGCCATGGTTATTAGTAGAATACACTGCAACCCAAAAAAAAGTGATTGAGTGATAAATCATGTGTGACAATTAATGAAATTATGTATATCTTATTTATGAACTTTAATTTTCATTCAGCAATTAGTGATTTAGCAGAATATTGCAATGTTTAAATTGTCAAAGCCATTGTTAATGTATTCATGGAAATTAAATGCCATGGTTATTAGTAAAATACATTCCAACCCAAAAAAAGTGATTGAGTTATAAATTATGTGTGATTTGTTTTAACTCCATTTGTTGATATCCTAGCACCCTTAGAGTTGGAATCTTACCAAGGTGATGAGAAATGCTAATCTAACAACATTGATATAGGTTGATTCCTTTATTTTTTTGGTTTCCTTTTACAAATTAGGTGTAATCTTTATATTGAAATTTAGCAGAATATTGGAATGGTTTATCTCAATTTATTTGATTTAAATAGAAGTTGAATGTAAATGTTAATCTACAAACATAATACATTGCTAATGATATGCTACAATTTTAGGAAAGTGTGAAATTGAGTAATGCATCAGCTGTTTTTTATTTCTTGAGATCTGTGATTTGTTGTAACTATCATTTTCCAAGTAACACTTGAGGAACTGCTAAAAAGTTGGATTGCATTATGTAAATTATATTTTTGATGTGCATATTGCATTTACATATATTATGAGTGCAAAAACTATCTTAGAAAAGCATAAATACCTCAACATCTTCATAAAATCTTTTCTTTAAAAATCCAAAATTAAAAAATAAAAAACTAAGATTAATAAGCAAAATCATCCTTGATTTGGCCTTTTTTTTAACCTCAATGCAGCTATGAAACGATGCTCAAATAGTGCACGACTCAAATTTAGTGCATGACTCAAATTTTCTATGATGAAGACAATGCTCAAATAATGTTTTCCAGGGCATGCATGGAATTGGATATCTGTGATGGTGTTCTTTCTTCATTTGATTATTTGAACTCATTAATTTGCCCTTTTTGCTTTTTTGCTTGAATGTCTGTGATGTTCTCTTTTTATCATTTGCTTCTTTCTTCATCTGATGACTGGAATTCATCAAGTGCAGTTTCTGTTCTCTATTAAAGTTTTCACTGGTTTTTTTGTTTTGTTTAACATTTTTTTTTCGAACTCTTAATTTACTGGTAAGATTATTTAGTAGAATATATTGAGTTTTTCACTGGTTTTTTGTTTTGTTTAAAAAAAAAAAAAATTTCTAATTCTTAATTAACTGGTAAAATTATTTAGTAGAATAATGAAATGTAGGTTTACTCGTAAAGGTTGTTTCACTATTTTTCTAGTTTAGTTTTCCAAATTCTTGATCTATGTAATTTTTTTTAATTTCCAAGATGCATAATATCAGAAATGTTTAAGAATATTTTAATGCTTACTTTTCGAGCTTAATTTCCAGGATGCTTATGATCTGAAAAAATTAGGAATATTTCAATGCTTATTTAAATATTTCAATGATAAGAAATCTTTATTAATTTCTGTAATGTTTGTAATTTCTTGATGAAAATTAATTGCCTTGCTAATCAATAGATTACAATCCAACAGTTTCAGGAAATTGGTTGATTGAGTAGACTACATGGCGTGGTTTTAACTTTTGTATTGTTTGTGATCTGTTTGTTGGTTTGTTTTTTTAAGTAAGGTGGAATTTAGAGGAGAATACTCACAAAGCTAATAAAAAATTTTATTTATTGAAGAGTGATTTATGTTTATTAGTTTATTTTTCATGCTAATTTTTACTATCTGTGTATCTGTATTCATTTTTTTGAATATATCTATTTTGTATTATTTTCCAATTAAAGATCAGATTTTCTGGTTTTTTAAATGATTCCTTGTAACCCCATATTAGAAATTTAGTATTGTTATACAAATTAGAAATTTAGTAAAATATTCGATTCTTATAGTTGATGTTAAAGTGTTTTACCAAAATTATATGTCATCCTCATCAACAAACCAATGCAATATCCTTAAAGGTCTAGTACTTGGGAGATGATAAGAAAGGTTGTTTGAGTTTTTTTTCTGTCTATGTATTATTTCTAGTTGAAGATGTTTTTGTAATTTTTTTCTAATCAACATGTTTATATTTGTGTATATGATTTACAATTAATGTGTTCCCTCTATTTGAACACCATTAATGTTGAAGATGTGTTTTGTAATTTTTTTCAAATCAACATGTTTATATTTGTGTATATGATTTACAATTAATGTGTTCTCTATTTGAACACCATTAATGGAGACAGTTTTTTATAATTTTCTGGTTTCTTATACAACCTCTTTTCTGTGTAAACTTTACTTGATTACAAAAATTTGAAATATAATCAATTGTAATGCTGATCAGATTTTTTTGGAAAATTGAGTAATGCTCATCAGATTTTTTTGGAAAAATGTGATGGTATGAGCTCTACATTTTAATCTTTTCCATTTTCTTCTTGGTGCTAATTCTAGTTAGCTCCATCGTTGCATTCCATGTGGATTGTATATTCTTTATTTTACTCTAATTATTTCACACTTTGATGCATAATTTTTCTCTTTTGGCAATTAATGGCATTATGTATATCTTATTATAAACTTTAATTTGAACTTTAATTTTCATCAAGCCATTAACAGAATATTGCAATGTTTAAATTGTCAAAGCCATTGTTAATTTATTCATGGAAATTAAATGCCATGGTTATTAGTAGAATACACTGCCCCCAAAAAATGATTGAGTTATAAATCATGTGCGATTTGTTGTAACTAAATTTCTTGATATCCTAGCACCCTTGGGGGTGCTAGAGTTGGAATATGCATAACCTTCAATTGGAACACTCCCAAGATGATGATGAGGAATCTTGTCTAATTTCTTTTGTATATACATTCGCATTAGTTGTATTCTATCCCTTGTTATTTGTTTAATATTTTAAAGCTATTTATGCTATGCATAACCTTCAATTGGAACACTCCTAAGATGATGAGAAATCTTGTCTAATTTCTTCTGTATATACATTTTTTGAAGAGTTGTGAAGCATTCCATCCATTGCATTGTTGTGGTAATAGTTTTAGAATAAGATTTCATAAGTTACATTTATATGTATTTTTTCCTCTGAGAAAAAAAAGATTTCATAAGTAACATTTATATGAAATTGAAAAAATATAGATGATTTTTATCTTTCTTATATCTTTGGTTGTTTTACAACTTTGCGTTGTATGTTATCTGATAGGGTATAAACTATTGCAAAATTACAATCCTAATTGACCTAAAATAATTGCAAAGTTATTGTCTTAATTCTGAATGCCAATTTTGAATGCCAGTGAATTCCTATGTCATCTTGTTATGAATATGATTAAATTCCAAGCCTTGAAATCCATTTTTTTAGAAGTCATATTAAGGATCTTACATTGTCCTTAACCTAGGCTAACTGTAAAGTAATAGTCTTAAATTTTTTAATGATTGATTGTGAATTAGTATGCCATCTTGTTTTTATGTATAAATAATCTTCACGCCTTCAATTCCATTTCTTAGAAGTAGTATTAAGCATTTTATAGACGATTTCTTTAATTAAATCTATTGGGTATTTAATGCGGTAAGCTAAGTCACCTAACACGAAGACACAAAACACAAAGGAAACAGTTATTCGAGTGTTTGACATGGACATAATGACCCTTCGGAACTAGGACACGTTATATATATATATATATATATATATATATATATATATATATATATATATCAAAAAAATTATATATATTAATTTATTAAAAATATAGATATATAGACACAAAATTTTACAAATATTCAATATAAATCAGAATCAATACACATTTGACATTACTAATTAGTATTACACAATTACAAATCAAATCAAATCAATAATGACAATGAGATTATGAGACACAAATAATTCATGATACATGATACTCATGATAGTCATAGATCAAGATGTCAATACTCAGGAATCAAGACCATATTTCTCAGTAAGTCATCAAAATCAAAATGCATTACATAGATGTTGAAATGCCATTGGCAAATGCCAAATAGACCAAGCTCTTCTAGGTTTCAAGCTCTTCTCAACCTCCACACCGGCAGATCAATATCTTCCATGGAAAATGTGTCGTGTTTTCAAGACAGTTCCTGAGAGACACAAGACACGTGTATTCGAAATTAGGGTACGTTGAAAAGATGTGTCCGACACGCTCTATCAGTGTGTTCATGTTAGACATGCAAACACAGGACACGCTGCCCCATATGGACATGTTTAGTATATAAGGCGGTAAACAATATCAAATTGAATTACTTGAAATATAAAATATGAGAAAAGGTTCATCCTTATTCAAATTTTAATTTTAATATTTACATGTCATCATGTAATTTTAATATTGCCATGATATCATGTCTTCTATATACCACATATTTTGCAATACCTTGATTGTGATATACTCTTGAATGTGTATGCCATAATGTATGTCTTTATTCAAATTTTCGTTTTAATATTTACATCTCATCATGTAATTTTAATATTGGCATGATATCATGTCTTCTATATACCACATATTTTGCAATACCTTGATTGTGATATACTCTTGAATGTGTATGCCATAATGTATGTTTAGAGTGTGGAGACTTTTAAATGTGCATAGCATAATGTTTTGTTCAAGGTGCATTTGTTTTAAATACTTTAGTTATATTGTTTAACATATTATTTTATGTTTTCTTTTTCACATCGATCTTCAAATTATTTTGTTATAGTGTTTTTAATATTTGCGTCGAGAGGTGCTCTACAGCCCAGTATGGGGTAGATCTTGTAACGTTATGTAACGTTACATAATGTTATGTCGGCTATAAAAAAGACACAATATGGGGGAGATGTTGTAATGTTTTTACTTAACAAAATAATAAAAAATGTTGGCCTTGCACATGGTTTTAAAACCATAAACCATGCACATACGTAATAAATGTCGACCAGAAAAAAAAACCTAATATGGGGGAGATGTTGTAATCTTCCTAACTAACAAAACAATAAAAAAGTAAAAATTTAATTATCCGTAAAAAAATATGGGTGAGGAAAAAAACACAATATGGGGGAGATGTTGTAACGTTTTTACTTAACAAAATAATAATAAAAGTTGGCCTTGCACATGGTTTTAAACAAACCAAGTGCATGGTTTTAAAACCATGTATGAGGAAATATTGTAATGTTAGTTCATAACAAAATAAAAAATATTATATGTGGGCCATAAATAATATTAAATATTAATAATAAAATATTATATGTGGACCTTAAATAAAAATATGTGTCTTTGGTTTGAATCAAATTAATGGATACCTACAAAGAGATTTGATCCCTCTGGGCGCTTGATAGAGCCTAGGATTTGGATCTACGCTGGTTTTAAAGTCAATTTCTTTATAGAATTGGTTTACATTAGTTATTTTTACAAAATTGATTTGCACAATAAATTAGAGTATTGCTTTTCAATCAAAGCACATAATATTTATGCCCTATATTTTTTTAAAATAAAAATTACTTGTTTTGACTTTGTATAAGTTGAACACCTTATTACTAAAATTGCATAACTACTGTAGGAGTTGAAACTTTTGAAAGATGTTTTATTGTCCCATTTGGTTGAGTATAGAAAGCATTGCATAACTAATATAGGAATTGAATTGTTGGAGTTTCTTTTTCAATATATATTGAGTTTCTTGGTTGTAGGAAATGTTAATTTGAATATATATATATTGAACTCTAAATAGATTTTGGTAAAATGATTAAGGATTGACAATTAAAAGTTTATTAAAGTAGTTTTGTTGTTATTATCATAAAATTATGATCATGTTTTATTTATTATAATTTAATTTTTAAAGTTTTATGTCTTAATTTAACCATTAAATAACATATCAACTAACCTAAATATCTTATTTCGTTTAATTTGATGAATTATTAGTTTTGACTTTATTAAAAATATACTATAAATGCTTATAGACGATTTCTTTAATTAAATCTATTGGGTCTTTAATGCGGTAAGCTAAGTCACTTGACACAAAGACACAAAGCACG
>LPNX010582912.1:679368-821771 GCA_001517045.1 Pseudotsuga menziesii | reverse complement strand
TAGTATTACACAATTACAAATCAAATCAAATCAATAATGACAATGAGATTATGAGACACAAATAATTCATGATACATGATACTCATGATAGTCATAGATCAAGATGTCAACACTGAGGAATTAGGACCATATTTCTCATAAAGTCATCAAAATCAAAATGTATTACATAGATGTCGAAATGCCATTGGCAAATGCCAAATAGACCAAGCTCTTCTAGGGTTCAAACTCTTCTCATCCTCCACACCAGCAGATCAATATCTTCCATGGAAAATGTGTCATGTTTTCAAGGTAGTTCCCGAGAGACGCAAGACACGTGTATTCGAAATTAGGGTACGTTGAAAAGATGTGTCCGACACGTTCTGTCAGCGTGTTCATGTCAGACACGCGAACACAAGACACGCTGCCCCATATGGACGTGTTTAGTATATAAGGCGGTAAACAATATGAAATTGAATTACTTGAAATATAAAATATGAGAAAAAATTTATCCTTTTTCAAATTTTCATTTTAATATTTACATGTCATCATGTAATTTTAATATTGCCATGATATCATGTCTTCTATATACCACATATTTTGCAATACCTTGATTGTGATACACTGTTGAATGTGTATGCCATAATGTATGTCTTTATTCAAATTTTCATTTTAATATTTACATGTCATCATGTAATTTTAATATTGGCATGATATCATGTCTTCTATATATCACATATTTTGCAATACCTTGATTGTGATATACTCTTGAATGTGTATGCCATAATGTATGTTTAGAGTGTGGAGACTTTTAAATGTGCATAGCATAATGTTTTGTTCAAGGTGCATTTGTTTTAAATACTTTAGTTATATTGTTTAACATATTATTTTATGTGTTCTTTTTCACATTGATCTTCAAATTATTTTGTTATAGTGTTTTTAATATTTTTAAAGTCAATTTCTTTATAGAATTGGTTTGCATTAGTTATTTTTACAAAATTGATTTGCACAATAAATTAGAGTATTGCTTTTCAATTTGACTTTGTATAAGTTGAACACCTTATTACTAAAATTGCATAACTGCGATAGGAGTTGAAACGTTTGAAAGATGTTTTATTGTCCCATTTGGTTGAGTATAGAAAGCATTGCATAATTAATATAGGAATTGAACTGTTGGAGTTTCTTTTTCAATATATATTGAGTTCTACTTGGCTTGGTTGTAGGAAATGTTAATTTGAATATATATATTGAACTCTAAATAGATTTTGGTAAAATGATTAAGGATTGACAATTAAAAGTTTATTAAAGTAGTTTTGTTGCTACTATCATAAAATTATGATCATGTTTTATTTATTATAATTTAATATTTAAAGTTTTATGTTCTAATTTAACCATTAAATAACATATCAATTAACCTAAATATAATTTGATAAATTATTAGTTTTGACTTTATTAAAAATATACTATAAATGCTTATTAAATTATTAATTTTAAACTTTGTTAAAAATATATAGATAAGCAAATGAGCAATGTGCCATGTGACCACACTTTTGTAAAGTAGGCATTCTACTCGTCAAAATTAAAATCCACTTTAACTTGTGCCATGTAACCACAAATTTTCAAAGTACGTATTCTACTTATCAAAGTATACTATGCATCTATGAATGTGCTCAAAGATAATGTACTTATAGCTTATAACAAAGTGAGCTTGAGCTTGATATGTGTGATATGTGAGGAAATTAGGTAATTCTTAACTTATTTATAGTTTTAATTATTATATTATTTTTTATTATAATGTAAAAAAAAAAAATTATTATATTTATAAAAAAATTTCCTTGGAAATGTAATTTGTTTTCGAACTATTTTGAACATAGTGTTTTGATTAATATATAAACATTTCAAAATGAAAACCAATCATAAATAAGTAATCCATCTTTTAAGGTGAATATTTTATTTAGTATGTGGAGAAAACCAATCATAAATTAGCAATCCACCTTTTATAGTGAATATTTTATTTAGTATTTGGTGAACATGGGTCTTCAACAAGTTTTTGATTGATATATAAACATTTCAAAATGAAAACCAATCATAAATAAGCAATCCACCTTTTATAGTGAATATTTTATTTAGTATTTGGGGAAAATCAACCATAAATCAGCAATCCAACTTTTATAGTGAATATTTTATTTAGTATTTGGTGAACATGGGTCTTCAACAAGCATTTTGATGAATTCCTTTTAAAGGTTATTTACAAATTAATCTCTATTCAAGTATAGTAATTAGCCATTATAATTGTTGTTGATGGTGTTTGTAGAACATAGAGTATATTTTGATGAATTCCTTTTAAAGTTTATTACAAATTAATCTCTATTCAAGTATAGTAATTAGCCATTATAATCGTTGTTGATGATGTTTGTAGAACATAGAGTATATGTTTTCAGTACAACATTTGGAGTCATTCTCCAAGCTTGTGGTTTGTATCAAGTCCTATCTATATCCTCATATGATTGATGCGGTGCTCGTACTGTAAAGTCTTGTGTTCTATATCAAGATTATAGACTTGTGGTTTGTATCAGTGTTCTCATAGAAGGTACCCTATGAGATGGACCTCCAGTTATGGAGATGGCTTTGTGGTTTGTATCAAGATTGTCTCTTGTGTTTTGCAAGACTAATAGACATGTGGTTTGCATCAAGTTCCACCTCGTCCTCACATGTTGAGGTGGTTCTACTATGTGATATATTGTTAGTCATAGTCATAGTCACCAAGTGCTATAAGTCTTCTTTAAGGATTAGCTACACCTAGGGAATACTTTAGCATATGACTATATGACCCAGAGTAATATATATGATCATCATTATGGAATAATTATTTCGAGTATGATATGATAAGATGGATAAATAATTAATGCACATATGGACCATTAGTAATTAATTAATGATAATGAGATAAGGGATAGAGAAAGAGAATGACTTTGAATTGCCTATATTTACTTCTAAGTGAACTTGAATTTTAAAGGCTTTAGTAAAGTCCCAGTTGTAATAAAGCATGAATCAATTAACTAAGAAGATTCATGCAGAAGTTAATAATAGTAATTGAGCATGGATGACACTACTTGTAAAACACTAAAGACAATATGTTAAACTCCTAAATTGGTGGTCATACAATCAGTTAATGATTGAGTTGAGTTCAGTCAATTCACATTCAGCTTAGTAAGTTCACATTCAGTTCAATAAGTTTACATTCAATTCAATCAGTTCACATTCAATTCAAGTTAGTTCCTTTCAATTAAAGAGTAAAAGACTCAGTTCAAGTTAGTGAAACATTCAGTTAAAGACTAACTACGGAAGGAGCGTGCATGTCTTGTGCATGTAGGAGAAAACTAAGTGTTAGCTTGGTACTAGTGCTAGGGAGGGAATTCTAGTTGATACTCCTCATTGTGTATGCGTTACTGAATGTATGGAGAGAAATTAGAGTCTCCAGTGGTTGTTCTACTTAGCATATTTGAATTGTTTAGAGTACATTGGTGTTGTATCGATAACGTTAACTTGTTATTAAAGTGTTAATCACTTGGAAATTTTGACATACAATTGTATGAATCAATCTCTTCTATATTGTTGAGGCGATATCTCTTATCGGGCAATCTGCTTGTGTTGTAAACCATTCTCTACAAATCTATCTATCATACTCAAAGAATTGCTAGGGTTTTCATCCTCCGTGTTTAGATGGTTTTCTCAAGGTATATCTTGTCTCTAATGGTTGATTGTTTTATGTGGTTGATTTATTTATGAGATTCATATGTGGTTGATATAAACATTAATATGTGGTAGATGTAAATATTTATGTGATTGATATAAAGATTCACATGTGCTGATTTTTTTTTATAAAAAATGTTGAAGGATCTTTGATTTTTCTCAAACATATCAACAATATAGTGATCAGCCTTTATAATAATCCTTGAGGGTGTTTTTGGAAAATGAAATAAATAAGAATTTTAATGGATTCCTTGCAAGTTCTATTCACAAATCACTCTATATTTAAGTATATAGCAATCGTCCTTTATGATTGTTGTTGAGGGTGTTTGTGAACACAAAATATAGTAATCAAGCTTTATAATAGTTCTTAAAGAATGTTTTTGGTAAACAAACTAAGCTATTGTATCGCTTAATGGGCGCAAGGGGTTTAGGTATCATTCTCAAGGATTAGGAACCCCATATAAGGAAGATGATATTTGTTTAGAAATTATTGAAAAGAATTATATCCCTGTAACTAATTTGAAAACTATGTGTGAGTGTTTTTGCATCGTGAACCTTATCAAGAAATTGTGAGCATTTTTGCACTCCAAACCTCCTTAACAAATTGAAAGAAAAAATACTCTAATAAAGTTTTAAAATCATATTTATTATAATGGTTAATCTAGCCATTAATTATCACTTGAGGCATAACTCTATCTTTTGTTATAACACTATTTTGGCACTTCAGTTACCTTAATGGCACCCTAATGAACCTAATGGCATCTGAGTGACCCTAATGGTATCAAGTCAAATCGCTATTGGAATCCAATTGTCCTTAATTGATCTCAAATGTCCCTAATGTCATAGAGTTGTTAATAGTTAATACAGGACCTAAATCAGATGTTTGAGCCATTCATAAGTGATGATCCCATGACAGGACAACGTACCAACTCTTTTCATACCATTTGTCACTAAAAGAAGCATGGTTTTGAGGGCACATACACCTTGATATGCTATAAGGAAAAGAGCGTGTATCTTGCAAATATACAAAAAAATATAAAGAACCTTGAAATTAGCGAAACTAAATGGTTGGAAAAGTAATTTTTTGGGTGTATCTCCTCAAAACCACTCCAACTATCTCAACCATGACCAATAATGTATAAATAAGACATTCATGCATGATATAGGGGAATCAAGCACTCATACTAAGTTTATGCTAGAATAATTGGTCTTGAATCCTTCAGCTTTGATGTCCATTCCCCCCCCGAAACCCTTGTTTCTGATATTTCATCATCCTTTGATCAATGAGGTTCGCTTTCATGATTGGCTCCCATATTGTGCTAAAAAAGGAGTTTGAAGGATTGGGAGGATCGAGGCATTATTGACTTAGGTTCATAGGGACCTAAGCAAGCTTTCCAGTGGTGTCAACAACAAGATCTAGGTGATATTTGCACTTGTCATTCTTTTATTCTTTAATAAATTTATCTCATCCGCCCCTCCCCCCCAATTCAATGTTCAATATTTTTTATATTTTATTCTTATCGATATTTGTACTTGTCAACAACAAGATCTAGGTGATATTTGTACTTGTCATTCTTTTATTCTTTAATAAATTTATCTCATCCGCCCCTCTCCCCCCCCAACACCCCCCACCAATTCAATGTTCAATATTTTTTATATTTTATTCTTATTGGTATAAAGGGATTAGTCTTCCTAATAGGATAATTAGTTTTTTTATGCTAAATTTGTTTTTTGAACTGATTCATGCTTATATGTTTCCATAAGATTTGAGAATAGGTTTGTCTTTCTTGTGTGCAAGTTCCAAGATTCATCAAGTAGAATGCTTTGGAGTTCATGCATGGGAGGAAGCTATAGGAAAACCTCTCGTGTCCATTTTTCTAATATTCTATCCCTAGAATGACTATGCCTTTTTCTTGTCTCTTTGGTTGATTGTATGAATGTAAGTTAGTAATCCAAGGGGATTTTGAGTAGTTGTCTCTCCATTTTCTCTATGATATCCATCCCTAACTGTTTGTGGGTTTATCTCCATTGTAGAACTCATGACTCCAGTGAGGAATAATTTTTTGAATTCTTCTCGGTAAGGCCTCCTTAGGATTGATTTTTCTTTTCTTGAGTCTTTTTAAACCTATTTGTTTGTAGAATAATCCCTTGCATTGATTCAGAACAAATGATTCTTATATTTTTGAGGTTTAAAACATTTTAAATACCTATAGGAAGCACACTCTCTCTACTCTCTCTCTAGAATTCACAAGAGCATGCACATGTTATTATCCTTCCTAATAGGTGTGTGTGTGCACACCTTTATTTGGAAACAAGTGTATGTGGCTTGGGAAAGGAGATTTTTTCCCTGTTTTGCATTTTTTGCATTGATCACTGTTGCATTTGGTCATCTAAAGTCACTCAGAAGGTTGTAGGTCGTTATTTAGGTTTTTTGGCCTATATATGGTGATTTAGTGAGTACTTGATTGGTTTCATTATGTAAAAGGAAGAAAATAATTGCTTGTTTAATACTCTTTTTGTTGGTTTTCTTGCATATTTGTTGATAATATGTAGTTTTCATTCTCATTTTTAGTGAGTGAACTAGCAAATGATGTTGGGAAACCTCTCAACCTTGAACAAATTGAATAAAACGGGAAGAAAAGAAGGGAACATTATTCCAATATAAGAGGTGGAGTCTAAAGACACCATTGAAGCACTTAAGCACTACACATTATGATCAGAACATCACAATGCATAATGAGTATGGAATACATCTCAAATCACAATTTCCATATTAGATAACCCAAAGGGTCCCCTCTTCATAGTTTCTATATCTAACCAACTACCTGGAAGCAATGAGGATCTGGTCCACAAATATGGATCGTTGGGCTTAACCGTTTCCACAAAACCCACAATGTCCCAAATTTTAGTGAGTTGTTGTAGTTGTGTCGGATATGGTCATGCCGACCATTTGGTCATTTATTCAACCGACTATTCAGTTGCTCTGTCGACTCCAGTTAACCACTTCGCTAGTTGCTTTTCGTCTAACAACTTATTGTCTCTAGAAGATCCAGAGGTGTGATGAACCACCAAGACCTTAGGTTCCAACACCCCCCCACCCCCCATTAGAACAACGCTTTGGAGATTCAGGAGATGAAATTACTTGTTTTGAACACCCCCCCCCATAATTGTAGCTTCTCGAAGTCTAATAAAGATATCAGACTTTTGAACACCCCCCCACAAACTTAGCTTCTGGTAAAGGCTTCATAAAGAAATCAACGACCTGATAATTTGTTCTAAGATAAACAAGTGAAACAACATTCTCTTGTACCAACTATCTCAAATAATGGACATGAAGTTCAATGTGCTTAACTTTCTATTAGCAATAGGATTATCAACAACTTGAATAACACCCTGATTATCACAGTAAATAACAGTGGAATCCTGATCAAGAAATCTAATCTTGTCGAGAAGCTGATGGATCCATGTTGCCTATATTCCTACATTAACAATTCCACAATACTCTACTTTTGTAGTTGAAAGAGAGACCACCTTTTGTTTCTTAATCAACCAAACCAAGGCTCTAAATCTTAGCCGAAACACATAGCTAGAAGTAAACTTTTGGTCGCCAATGTCTCCACCCCAATCATAATTAGTGTATCCAACAAGTGGGCATTTATTGTTGCAATATTGATAAGTACCTTTAATATAACTAACAATCCACTTTGTTTCCTTCCAGTTGATTTCACGAGTATCCTGCATGAACCTGGAAACTACACTCACAACAAAGGAGTGATCCAGTGGACAGTGCATGGAAGAAATCAAGATAACAATCAATTGTCAATAAAGAGTGGTGTTGAATCATGGAGAGTCACAGTCTCTCAACAACTTCACGCTCGACTGAGAAGGTGTAGCACAGGACTTACAGACATCCATCTTGAATCGTTTCAAAAGATCCAAGGCATATTTAGGTTGAGAAAGAAAGATGCCATCATCCATTTGCAAAATTTGAATGCCAAGAAAGAAATGCAAAAGACCAAGGCCAGTCATCTCAAAGGTATATGCAAGTTGTGTCTTCAAACCCATAATCGGATTGGCATTATTGCTAGTTATGACTAAATTATCAGCACATAAAGCCACAACAAGGCCATGGACATGTAATACATAAATACTGCGGCCAATTCACAACATTTGAAGCCAATATTAACAGAAAAATATTAATATTTCCATACCAAGCATGAGGTGCTTGTTTCAATCCATATAATGACAAGTTGAGTTTACATACAAGGCCAAAATTTGTCATGAAATGAGGATGTTGCTCCATATATATTTCTTTACTCAAATCTCCATGAAGAAACACACTTTTAACATCCATCTGATGAAGCTCCCATCCAAATTGAGCAGCAAGGGAAAGTATCAGTTGGACAAAGTTCATCTTTATAACAAGAGAAAAGGTTTTAGTGTAGTTGATGCCTTCTTGTTGAGAAAATCCCTTGGAGACTAAATTATCCTTGTGGCATTCAACAACAATGTCGGAGGTAAACTTGTTATTACAGGCCCATCGAAATTTCATGACATTCTTTCCTTGCGGTCGAAGAATAAGTACCCATGTTTGATTCCTTAAGGAATCGATTTTAGTAGACATACTAAGCTTCCCATTTTGGTACACCCTAAGCATCAATATGTGTATCAGGATCACAGGTGTCAAGTACACGTACCATCAAGGAAACACTACCACATTGTCTCTGACTACAAGTCTTCCAACCAATAGTAGGATTTCCAACATCTGATCCATCAACTTCAATCATCTTAACAACCCACCAAGGAAAGAAATTCATTGATGATTCAAGTTGACTATCAGCAATCGGGTGAGGTGAGGAAGTCGAATTTCCAACTTCAGTAGTCATAGTAGACTAACTACCAGTTGACTCAAAAGAAAAATTCATCAATCGAGTGGGAATCCACAGACGGATACAGTCGACCTAGATTCTTCAAGAATTTCAAATGGATCATTGTGAATTGGATCTACCTTGTCTCTACCTTTGTCTCCAATACAAAATGCAAAAGATACATTTGCACTTGTACACCAAAGTAAAGAAACTTAGTATTTGATCAAAAAAACATTCAATGTACTATCAATAACACTTAACGCATGCTTCAAGATTTTTATTTATCTTTGTTATGCCTCAAATCCATGATATTCCATAGATGTATTCCCCCTTCATTAACATATTCCACAATCAAATGTGGTTCATTGACATCAATTATCAAAACCATAATGTATATTGCACCAAGCCTTTCTTTTCCATAATAAGAATTAGTCTCTATAGATACAACCCTTCCTAGCCCAATAACTTGACCATTAATTAGGGGGTCAACATAGTCCCCTCTTGTTAAAATTATATTTTCCATTGTAACTCCTCCCAAATACTGTAAGACAATTGAATTGTAGTTTGTGATAAAGGTTCAACAAGGTAAAGTGTGCTCTTATATTTTAGCATAAATCCAACCGTAAAAAAAGTAATATATTTGCAATAATTCAAAACAATATGGCAACCATTATGTATGCAATAAAATATTGCTCCCCACCATCTTGTTCCTGCTAGCAAAAGGGAATTTACATATAAATTACACTAAAAATATATATGAAGAGTTGACAATTAGAGATCCAAGTAGTATAAGAGAATGAGAGATATCAACTCAGAGAAAAGCACCAAGTTCTTATTTAACATTGGACATGGCACTTATGTCATTGATGTATGTGTATGAATCGTGCTTGTAAGAAATTTGCAGAAGTTGGAGAACCACAACAAATTCCTTTGTAAAATCTAAGAAATTCTAGGACAGATGCTTTGTTAAATGCCAAAAATGTCCTATGCAAAGGATCAATTATATTTATAACTTACTTAGTGAATATGTTTGTTGTTTGAAATTAATAATTTTGAACCCAAACTAGAGATTTTCTTTGAATACAAGTTCAAGTAATATAAATAGGATTGATCAATCATATATTGACCATGGAGAAGTTTGTACGCATTGTGACTCTTATCTAACCACTACTACACTTTTAGATTCCTTTTTTTGATCCCATTGGTGAATGGGAGTTGGTAATGGCATGTAGAAACCAAGTTTTTGGTTGCTTGGTTTGATAGTACTACAAAGAACACAATCTCTTATGTACTTAGCAAAAAATTCTTGCTTCAACACTTCTCTATAAATTCTCCATAGTATTTCCCACTTTTGAATTTCTGGCATTTTTGGAGGTGTGAACTATGATAAATTGAATCCTTCTCTCATGTGGTATGCACAACTTGTCTAATTTGTAAAGTTGTCCAAAACTTTATGGTTTTGGCATACAATATTCGTTATTGTCCCTACAACTACAATTTGATGTAGGGGTGGTTAGACAATAAATCTGTCACTTTGTTTGTAATTTGTTTCTTGTACTTGATTACTAGATGGAGCTATTGTATAAAACTAATCCATGTAGAATTCCTTGCATACTATAGTTTCGGTAAATCTCTACAAATCCTAAAGTGGTTGGTGCCCATCGTGGATCACAACCTCCTTCCCCAAAAGATAGTGGTCTCGTTTATTCATTGCTTGTACAAGGGTGCATGGTTTTGGCCCCTTCATTTCTCTACCCTCTCATTGCAATCCCATCCATTGTTAGTCCTCAATTTATTAACCATTGGTTGGGTAACTCTCCTTACTCGTTGAGTTTATTCAACTCTTGCAATATTCCTCCATTTCCTCGCTCATTGATGAACTCCCTTTCCAACTGCTCACTCTTCTCCTTTACTACACATACGATTAAGCCAATGTTGATCTATGATCCATGAATTTCTTAGAACATGTTCATACCTCTAACTATTTATTTCTCCCTTAATGATATGTCTCTTCTATTCTATCAACGTTGTCAAAACCACTCCAACCACCCCATGGAGCAAGGTTTTGGCGTTTCCATACTAATGGGTTCAAAAGGTAACACACACCTTTTTACCAATTATATTTTGATCCTGGTTGATATTTTTGTTATCGGTCTTATCCTCACGCCCCACTTCAACTCTTCCTCCACATTTTAAAACCATTAGTATGCTTCTACAACAGAATCCACAACAAAATCCTCTACAGTTGTTCTCACCCCAAAATCTATTGCTTGGGTTATCAGGCAGTCAACTTGCCAAAGCATAACTAGGCTCCAGATATTCCACTCTACTATCTTCTCCACCTTCTAGATGTATTCAAGTGCCCCCTCAATTGATTGTAACCATTGATAGAGACTCATTGGGATGTCCACTTAGAAGATAGTGTACTCATCTCTAGTTGCATTTCCATACAAAACTATCTATTTACAATCTTAAATATCCTCCCTCACAACTCAACATCCTATTTAATGAAAACTCTAAAATGTGTTTCAAACCACTCATCTAAGCATGAGTTCAAAAAACCATGTCTCATCTTGCATTAGAGGAAATTTGGGGTCTAAAATGGGCCTTGTAAGAAAACGCGCCAACAATAAATTTTGTGAGTTGGAATTCAAGAACCACTAGAATTTCAATAAAATGAGTCAACCATAATGGTTGAATTGACATATTTGTCATAAAAAAAAAAACTACTTTTTTTGTTTGTATCTTCGACATATCTCCCTATTTTTTTACTCAAATTTCAAGTGGGAGAGCTCGTTGGATGTGGAATTTAATTCCGCATCCAACGAGTACCCACACTGCATACTTTTGATGGACCCGGATAACCCAAAAACAAGAAATACCTGAAAAAATGTGATGATGACATCATCATCACGTTTTTTTTCAGGTATTTCTTGTTTTTGGGGTATCCAGGTCTATCAAAAGTATGCAGTGTGGGTACTCGTTGGATGCGGAATTAAATTCCCCATCCAACGAGCTCTCCCGCTCAGAATTTGAGTAAAAGCACATGGAAATATGTCTAAAATACGAACAAAAAAAGTAGTTTTTTTCATTCTTCCTCCAAAATTAATAACTATTATTTTATTATTTTCCTTAGGAGGCCCATTTTAGACCTCAAATTTCCTCTAATAGTGACAACTCCTCCCTAATGAAAGTGAAAGCCAAGGAAAGGTGAAAAAATGAAGCTAAAAACCATTATCACCTATCTACCTAGTGATGGTGTATGGTTCATAGTGAGTGGCTTAATCAACCTACTGGGTCTTGTATGTTCCTCTTTTTGCAAGTGAAATAAGGCCTTGTTACCAACCTTGTGATGTTGAACCTGATAGTGATCATGTCATTTATTATGCTTTCCAAAATTTGGATATAGGATGTCATCTACCTGTCATTAACTATGCTAGATTCATTTCAAACCAATTTGTTTGTTTGCTTCTCTATGAGAATGGGAAGATAATTGTGTTAATGCAATGGGAAAAGCTACATCAACTAGGTTCAATCATTAGAACCCTATTCACACCTAGAAGGGGATATGCCAATAATAATTTTGAAGAGTTATATTATAGTTGTGTGAAACATAAATCACACTACCATCCTATGTAAATGGATGTTTTGAGTTGTACATTGTCAGGATATGTACGATCATCCTAAAGACTACCTTGGCATGTACATTGTTCTATCATGTCCATCATGGAACAAAGGAAAGTCCAAAAGAGATTCAAGAACCTATTGTGTCTATCATGTCTAATCGTCTTTGGTAATCCAAAGAAAACCCACACATTAGTTAAGAAGAGCTTAGCAATACCTTATGTCGTAATGCTTTTCGTAAAGGGGTGTCAAAATTACCATCTTGGATAACTTATAATAAAAACAAACACACACCCATGATCATGCTTGGTTGAGAACAAACTAGTCATCAAGTCCACGGAGGTTAGATCCCAAGGTTTATCAATCGCAGGAAATGGGTGGACGTTATTTTCTTCATAATCATTGGCTTGGCAATGGCATAGATAATACATTATATGATGTATGCATTAATATTTGTGGAGCTTGTGCTAATAGAAGTACTTTGACATGTATAGAATTGTCTAAAAATTCCTTAAGAACTAGAATGTCTCTCCGAAATCATCTTCTCATGTTCCATTGAAGGAATAAAAGATAGACTAGATGGCATGGAATTCCATCCTATATGTAAAATTGAGAATAAAAAAATATTACAGCCATTTCTTTTTATGTATCAACAAAGTGAGAATCAATGCCATAGAATTGGGTTCAATCTAAAGTATCATGCAGTCCACAATAGTTTTGTGATTTGCCAATGCAACAATTGATAATGGACCACTTTTGGTTGTGGTCATTCCACAATTTCCCCTGTGCCTACATAAACTGTATAGCTTGTTGTCAATGTGTATAATTGTCTACATGCTTAGAATCCAATGCTTAGATTATAATAATTATTTAGCAATGGAGTAGATCTCCTTGATATATGCGAGGTATTTGATGTAAACTATGTTTTGTTATGGTAGGCAACCATATGTCCATGATGGGAAAGGACACCATCAATTGCATACTTTTAGGTGTTTACCTCAATCTCAAATGATTATTATAGATTATTGTTTAATGTTGAATATCATAAGATAGAATGGTAAAACCCTATTGCACAAGCTATCTCCCTGCCTTTAGTGTTGGCATCATGCTTTGGGTGATACCTTTCTTCTTATAGGGATTGAATATGCCACCACTAGACTACACTAGACCTTTTTTAACACCTAAGAGGACTTTGGTCTGCCAAATAGAGCCAACAAATTGTTATGTTATCAAGTAGTTTTCATATGGTAGTTTTTCATCTACATAATCACATTGTAATCAAATACATCGCACCATGAATGAAATCTAATTCGGATTAGCTTTTATTCTAACAACATTGCACAGTGAATGAAAGCTAACGTGGGTTAGCTTTCATATGGTAGTTTTCCATCTAATAAAACCACATTATCATCAAATACATTGCACCATGAAGGAAATATAACTAGGGTTAGATTTCATTTTAACAATATTTTATGGTGAATGAAATCTAATGTGTGTTAGCTTTCATGTGGTAGTTTTCCTTCTAATACAACCACATTGTCATCAAATAAATTGCACCATGAAGGAAATATAACTTGGATTAGCTATTTTTCTAACAACATTACACGACAAATGAAAGATAACACATCATGACAATGTATCCCATTACCATCAAATACATTGCACCGTGAAGGAAATCTAACTCGGGTTAGCTTTCCTTCTAACAACATTGCACGGTGAATGAAAGCTAACGTGGTTATATTTCATGTGATAGATTTCCATCTAACACAACCACATTGTCATCAAATACATTGCACCATGAAGGAAATCTAACTTGGGTTAGTTTTCCTTCTAACAACATTGCATGGTGAATGAAAGCTAAAGCAGTTAGCTTTCATGTGATAGATTTCCATCTAACACAACCACATTGTCATCAAATACATTGCACCATGAAGGAATCTAACTTGGGTTAGCTTTCCTTCTAGCAACATTGCATGGAAAATGAAAGCTGACACTCCTCGATTTTTGTGCCACTATACGAAAAAATATGTATTGTACAAATGTCAAATGGATTCGTATAGATTTACCCATAAGAAGAAAATTGGTTTTTCATGTTGTTGTACAATCCCCTTTCACGTCAACATCTATGCAATTTTTTATGCAAAATATATTGTATAATATTAAGAAATATGCCCACTCTCCTATTGTATGGTCTTAGGAAATGTTCTTGTCCCTCCTCAATTTATGTGCTCCTTCTCTTCTTTTTCTACAAGTCTCTCTTCCACTCTTCACCTTAAGCTCTTACACTCTCTCTACTCAAAAGTATCTAATTTCTCTTTAGATATCCTTTTGTCTTTTCAAGATGGAAAAATGAAAACTCACATGATCCATTAGTCAACATTAGATCTTGAGGTCATAAGATCAATGGTTGTGATATATTCTCACTTTATCGCAACTTAAGTCATTTATTAATTCTCACCGTAAAGCAAAAATCACTTTCAATTTATAAAAATAAAGTAACTCAACTTTTATAAAGTAAATGTCCAAAAAGTCAATTTTATGCCCCCCATGTACTAAGACACCAAGTCTATGTAGAACACCATATGATCTAAAAACAACTCAACGCCCCTCTTAGCGAGGAAGGTGTTATGCACCACCCCAAACTTATCTCTGAATTTAACGAAATTCCCCTTCGTCAAAGCCTTTGTGATGATGTTTGCAACCTACTCATCTATAGAAACATATTGTCGGTGTATTTCCCTTCTCTAAACATAATCTTGGATGAAGTGGTACCTAATCTCAATGTGTTTTGACTGGTCATGAAACACCAAATTATTTGAGTGTCTGACGTATCTATGATTATCAAAGTGAAGCACTGTCGAGTGCAATTGTTGACCAAATAACCCAACAAGAAACTTGTGAAGCCAGATGACCTCACACATTGTCAAACTGATGGCCATATACTCCACCTCGACGAAACTTAATGCAACTGACTTTTGCTTCTTACTAAACCATGACACTACTACCGAGCCAAAACTAAAACAACACCTTTAAGTGCTCTTCATGCCAACTGAACTTCCTACCCAAACTCAGTCGCTGAAACCAACCACTCTAACTCCATCCCCCTAGACATAACTCAACCCAAAATCTACAGTGCCACGCAAGTAATAGAGATCATGTTTCACTGCCACCCACTGCACTCTTCGGGGCTCAACCATAAACTGACTGAGAGTGTTAACAAAAAAACAAATATATCATCGAGTGTTGATCATATTCATCAAGGACCCAATTAGCTGATGATACAATGTGGGTTCAACCAACTTTGCCTCTAAAGCATCAAGCTTCTTTAGGTTGGTCGTCATGGGCGTAGACATAAGTATGCAATCTTCCATCTCAAATCTGCTCAAGATCTCAACTACATACTTCCCCTGTCACAAAAATATTTGACTTGTACTCTACCGCACCTCCAACCCTAGAAAGTAGTGCATCAAATCGTTATCCTTCATCTCAAACTTCAAAGCAAGATCTCTCTACCAATCCCTAATGAGATTTTTTGACCTCATGAGAAGATATCATCCACACACAAGATAAGAATTAGAGGATCCTCACCAACCATGATGTAGTAACGGTTGGGATCTGCCTCACTCTTCACAAAGCTCAATTGCTACAAGAAACTGTCAATCATAGAGTACCATGCTTGTGGAGCTTGCTTGAGTCCATAAAGAGCCTTTTTCAAGCTGCAAACATGAGAATCAATCCCATGTGCCTCAAATCCATGTGGTTTCTCGATATATACCTCCTCCTTTGTGAGCCCATTCAAAAATGCAGTCTTCACATCCATCTGATGTATCCTCCAGCCCATCTCTACAGCTATAGAAATGTCTACCCTGATCGAAGTGTATTTTGCAATTGGTGCGAATGTATCGTCATAGGAAAGGGTTTTCAAGGGAGCACAAAGCATAAAGGTCATATCCCAAACAATGGCTTCCAAGAGAATGAAATCATACTTCCCAATTGCCTCATTCGATCAAGGAAACAAGCGACATACAAAGATCCATGTTCCTTCAAATTCCAAATTATTGGGAACTCAAGTCTCCTCTCAACACCTGCTCCCTTCTTTCCCTTCGGTGGATCACTGGCCTCCACAAAACCCATGAGGAATCATCATTTCAAGACACAAGGCATACACCACCGAACCGATAAACAAATTATCTCCAGGTGGTCCTAGAGTTGGACTCCCCCATCCAACACACTACTCCCTAGGTTCATTCAAGTAGACAGGGTTCCATCCGAAGTTTTCTTATCACAACCTTAGCTATTAAAAGCACTGAAATTCCTTGCTTTTATACATCCCCCGACGATCATGCAACAAGGGCCTCTTAGCCCAAGCCATTCCCTAAAGGATATCATATGCTTGGTTTTTTTTATAATTATTGATGACTTCAATGAGGACCTTATCTCATAGCCCCCTTGCTTCCTCGATGACTACTTCTAGTATGCCTTGACATCCTCTCTTTGTTCAACACCAAAACTCATCAATGTCTTGCATCTCTCTTGCACTTACACCTTATTTTATGTATTCTCTTAGCTAAAACATTTATCATTTACCTAGATACTCAATTCTTTATGTTTTTCTACTTTTAGTACTAATCTAGGAGTTTCTTTTGCACTCCCACTTTATACTTACAAAGAATGTACACTTAATCCCATTAAAGGTCCACTGGTATCGTTTTAGTTAAAGAACATCAAAGGTTTCAATCAATTACGTTTCTTTTGTATACCCATGAATAGAAAAAACATGATTATGATACCACAGTAGCAGATGATGGTGGTAAAATTTTAATAGGGTATCCTTATTGTAGGCTTGCAATCACACTGTAGATATTTTCTTGCTTATAATAATATAAATTGAGTGTATTATGACTTAAGCTTTACTGCAATTATGCAAGTACCTAAACAAACCCCTCACAATTCAAGTAATTTTATTAGACACCAAAAGAAAGAAATTGGGGAAAGTGCTTCATAGAATCTGATAACTTGATTGCCATCCTAATCACCTAGTGCTTCAGATCATAGTATTCAGATCCATGATATTCACATAGATACACCATACAATTTTACAAATTTTCAGACTTCATAGCACATGACTAACCTCTGAACAACTTCCAAATGCTAATTGTTAAGATATAAAACTTTATTTTTACGACTGCCATCATCAAACTTTGTATTGAGAGAGGACACCTTGATATTTCCAGGAATTTTGGAGGCTAGTGCCTCTGCAAAATATGCTAGTGCATGATGAAGATATATTGTTGTAGCATGTTGTAGTAGTTCATTTTGAGTGTTGATTGCTTCTACAATATCTGGATGGCAATTCCCAGAGGAAACTATCACAATGTTTGCAATAGTATCAAGATATCGACGTCCATTCTCATCAAACAAGTATTTCGTCTTCCCTTCAACAATGTTCAGCGGCTAAAAAGAAGTCAAGATATCAAAAGAATGATTTTTAGCACCAATTTATAGTTTGAAGCAGATGAATCCTCCAAGAGCAACTTATGTGAAACAAACATTACAAAATACTTAAAGAGGGACACTAATCCTCTCAAAATTTGCTTGTAGCATGACTTGAAGTGAACGGATAAATAAGTTGAAGCCGAAAACATCACATAATTTTTCTCTTATAGTCTGATTGGAAATATTCCTAGGTTGGTATTGTTGTAGAGTTTAGAATTTGGCAATACCTTTTATTACGAAAATGCTCATATTAGATAAATGAAGATTAGAATGGATTCATAGTATCTAATTTGAATATGCTCCTTCGATCAGATTTTCTCCCAACACCAGGGCAGGTTGCTAGTAGGGATGAGTTTCATTCATCCTCATGTCAAGATCTCACCTCAAACTTACATCAAGACATTATGAGTTCAAGAATTTATCTACAAGTGTACACTTTGCATTATATATGTATTTCACGGAAGGGGCACTCCATATATGACCAGGCTCATGATGGGGATAGGCTTGGGAATATGCTTCAATGAAAAGAACTATTCATGGTGGTCAAGGTAGTCCTCTCAGAATGCATGGATCTTTACAGCAGGCTCATTTCATTGTATCTCACCTCCATATAAAAAAAATGAGACCAAATCGTCCTTCTCAAGGTCAAAGTATTTGAAAGTGTACATTATACTCGCATTATGCTAGGTTGTTCTTTGCACTACTAGTTAAGATTTTTTATATAAAAAATATTTATAATCAAACAATAGACAACACTATGTTAATGTTGAGGACAGATTGGAGAGTTTCATGCATAATAATTTGAGGCAACGAACTAGATAGTTCCCCAACCTTCTTAATGTTGTGCCAAAGAAAATGTATCAATATATCAAGGAGAGAAAGGAAAAGGGGGCTTCGACCACTCACTTTTATATATGTACAAAAATTTTAGATATTAATAAGATCCATGCTGTTGATTTTAACAAGATATGCACTATTTCCATTTGATATTTTATTGATTGTAGTTACTGAAAGAATCAAGATTACTAAAAAAATACTAACGAGGTCTGACTTCAAGTCCCTTTGTCCTTAGGATGCATTTGTTGACAGTGGATATCTCACATCAATATTCTTACACTTATAGTTTGTCATATTGAGTTACTGATTCGATATCTATCATGATCATCAATATCCATAGTGATCTGAACCTAACAAAGGGTAATATCTTTGCACATTACACTTACAATCTATTGTCTTAAGGCATTGGTTCAATTTTCATAATGACTTGGACCTAGGTGAAAGGAAAATTGGCTTATAAGATTGTTGTTGATTCAATTGGGAAATCAACGTCATGTTAACTCTACTGGGAATTGTTATGCCACATTCTAAAGGCATACTATTTTTCATACATCTTGTTGCTTCTGATCATTTTGCATTCTAGAGTATTGAGGCCCATCTTTGCTGCTATTGGGTATCCTTTTGATGATGTGATGTGATGATGATGTAATATATGCCATGTTCTTATAGTATACTATGCCATGTTATGATGAGATATATGCCATGTTCCTTCTCCTATTCCATGCTATGATGATATATTATATCATTCTAACACAATGCATCTTCATGTGGGGTTAAGTTACCTTCATTGAGCATTCCAAATAATTAATATAAAATGATCAATACCATTTGTGATAGGAACTAGCAAAGGTGATAGAAGTCAAAGTTTCCAAAGTTTCAAGCCCTTTTGTACATTGTACAATATTTTCCAAATGTCTTTTTAAGAGCTTGTGTTATGTTGGACACAATGGTCACACTAAGAGTGGGGTGAATTAGTGTGTGAGCAATTTAAACATTTTTTACCTTATTTTAACTAATCAGAGTATATCAAGCATTATGTTACCAATCACATTATCATATTCATTTATCTAAATCTTAAGCACAAAAACACATCAAAGAGAGACACAACAATTTAGGTCATGTAAGCTTTATTTATTTGCAATGGAAGACTTCAATATCTGCGATTACAATCAACACTAACTGATAAGACGAGAACCAACTCTTGTAATAGGACCCATCCTGGTTTTCTTAGTTCCAACTTAGACACAACTAAGAAAGGGTTGAGGAGTCCAATCCTCAAGTGCAAGATTATACTTGCAAGCTTGATGCCAATCTGTGATTGTCATCAATCTGTTGCATAATAATTTATGCTCATCAACCTCGGCTCATTCATCTGCTCACTCAACTTGTCAATATGCTCATCAACACCTTCTGTCAAAAGTCTGCTCATAGTCTGCATGCCAAGTCATCAAGGAATTTGTTCATCTAGGTCTTCTCATGTCTTTATCACCGTCATCATCAAGAGTATCAACAAGTATGCATCAAGTATGCATCATCATCATCATCATCAAGGTCTATCAAACATCAAGGTCTGAACATGTCATCAAGTTCTGCATATGTCATTTTCTAGGGTAGTCATGCATCAACATCATGGAGTGTTCATCATAATGTATAGGATTTCATCATCATAGTAAGCATCATCATTATGGAGTGTTCATTAGAATGTCTGCTCATGGTCTCTTCAAGCCAGTCTCCATATTCACTAGGATGGTCATGCCACTAACTCAAGTTGTGTATGCAACCTAGCACTAAGAGCTTCAACCTTGGATGGTTGAGATTCCCTTCATGTTAACACTTGTCAACTTCAATCTTGATTGGTTATTAGTTCTTAGTATTCAATTGTACTTGTATAAAGCATCACTAAGCATACATTACATCATATAGTAGTGTCAACATCATTATAGAATACTTCATCATTAAGAGTATATGTCCATTATATCATCGTGTACAAGTATGCATTACCATCAACATAGAGTATGCATCATATCAAGTGTCAATAGGTATGTCTCATCATCAAGAGTATCATCATCATCATAGAGTACACTGATCTTACATTTGTCTGTGCATGCCAAAGCTCACACTTTGGGCTAAGTATGTGTGTTGTAGACGGATTGTTTTAACACCAAAGAAATCATTGTGGAAATATCAGTTCTATCATCAAAAGAAGGGAGTAATCACAACCCAAATCTCTGTCAAGCAAGAAAAATCCGAACTATATGTACACTTGTAGATGACCTCTAACAAAGTCAAGACTTGGATTGTGTATATGTTGGTAAAAACCCCAAAAATAGTCACCTTTCAGACTGTCAAACTCAATCAGTTTATCAACTGAGAGGAACCCCAAACCAAAATCAAGAACCGTATTGTGTTTTTCCTTCAACCTGGGTTAAGTTAGGCCTGTCATCTACCTCGGAAAGAATTCAGGGCTAGTGTACAATTGTCAACTTTGGGACTATTTATATTGCAGAAAAAATTATAAAGATTAACCCCACATAAGTATCCACCATTTGTGATCTTCCTCAGCCTCGTTCAAACTGTTCAAAGATTATCCTCCATCAAAAAACAAAATTTGTGGAACAAGCTGTGATAAACCCCAAGCAAGTCCAAAAATTCAGAATTTCATAAACCACAAAAAAATCAGAACTGTTCCTTGACTGTTGCTATCTGAATTCTTCAATCTCCACAAGTTTTCCCTTAGACAACAATCCACCGAAAAACCTCAGTCACATTCAACTCAGTTAGTGAGCTCATACTTCTTCATCTTCGTTGGATATCATTTGAGTGCAAGCATGCTTTGTTTTTATATACTCTTTCAATGATGATTTCTTCCTTGGAGTAGGGCCAACTTCAAGGGTGATATTTATTATTTTATTTTGATTTCAACATTTCTTTGCCACACCATTATAGCACATAGGGGTGTGTTTTCTTATTTTGTGTTTTTATTTTGTCACACAAACTTCTTACCATAAGCAAGGGTGTCCTCCATAAGCATAAGCAAGGGTTTCATCATTCCATGTGGAAAAGCATCATCTACTATGACCACGGGCTCCATATAGTCAATGCTTCCTCCAAAGTTCAATACGGGGTTCCAAGTTTCCATATGCAAGAGGACCATCATCTCCATGCACGTATGAGGGCTTCTTCAGATTTTGTGGGCTTCAACACATCATGACCATGTTTTATATGAAATCGTTTAATCAAATGACCACAATATGGGTCATTTGGGTCAAGCATAAACAAAAACCATCATGGGTTCCATTATTGTGCAAAATATCTTCAAGATCCACGTTAGTCAACAAGTACAAGAGGGCTTCTTCAAAGTTTGTCATCATCTCAACCATACAAGAAGTCCCACAAGGGTCAAGATACATCAAACCACCAAGTGTGGGTCTAAGGGATTCTTCAAAGGCCTCTTCATCAGGAAAGAGGGTCCATGCGCTTATTCATCACACCAAGGGCATGTTCATGGGTTCCACAACATGTCAAAGACCATACAAGGCCATCATCATCATAATGGTAGAAAGAATCACATACAAGGGTTCCATGACCCCAACGAAAACATGAATGACCATAGAATGGGTCATTGAAAATTTCTTCAACCCATACAGGGCTTCTCCATCATCTACAAGGGATTCAACACCATCTCCGGGGTCTTTAGCATCATCAGTAGGGTCTTCAACATCGTCAATAAGGTGTTGGCTCCAAGATCCAACCTTGTGGGTACATGGACCTTATCAAATGGATACAAGGTGATTCAAGGAACAATCCATCTCTGTATGGGCTCCAAGGCACTGGATGTGAGGGTACTGGGATCATCCATACCTGTGCACTACAAGAGGGACTTGGTGGCATCAATGACTACCTGTGGGGCCACAGCAAGTCCATGTTGGAATCAATGACAATTTAATAAACATGTTAATGATTCATCCACATATTTGTTTGTGTCACTATTCTATAAGAGGTTGGACTTTTCTTAGTCATTACTCACTTTCAAAGCTGCCTTTGGAACGGGTTCAAACAATATTGTTGAGTTTATAGCACTCAAATTATCTCATATTGTTGGCTGCAGAGTATGGGGCTTTAAAGTTACAAACCTTTGGGGATTCTTTTATGGTGATAAATTGGATGCTAGGTGTGTTTTGGAAAATTCATGCTGAGGACAATTTATTAATAGATTCATAGACTGAAAGAACTATTCATAATTTTTTTATGTCATGTCTATCAGGAAAGAACCTTTAAAGTTGATAAGACTTTCAAAAGAAGTATGACTATTGGACCAAGGGAGATGGATTGTTGAAGAAGTGGTGAAGGGGAACTTCACTATTTTTTAACATGTCAGCTTTTACTAGAGAGGTCTTATACTATTAAATCAAGCATCTGGGCTTTTTGTAGATCAATAAATATATCCATAGGATATAGAATTGAGAGTGGAAGATTGAATATTTTTGAATATTTGGGGAAGACTATAAGTTGGACTTATGGGTGATAATATGTAATGAAATTAATGATAAATTGGGGACTTGATATGTTCAGAATTTAATTAGACATCTCAGTTAGATGATGAGAGTGTAGGAATAAACAAATATGGACTCTTTGGAAAGAGCTATAAGATTTGATTAAGAGTATCTGAGAATTGTAATTTTGTTTTTTAATATAAATAAAATTACAAAATTTTTCAAGGAAAAATAATAATAATATAATGTAATGGTTGCGGCCTAGGAAAACACCAAATTGATGTCCAAAACCCTTTTATTTGTGGTACAAGATACCTCTCCGCACAATTATTTGATTGCTCAAGTTTGTGGAGGTGCACATACCCTATCCCCCTCTGGATTTGAACCTATGACCTCCTAAGAGGACACACATGTTCTTAACCTTGTCAAGTAGTACATTTTCAATAAATCCCCTCGGGTTTCAAATATATGTGTGTTAACGAAATTCCCACTTTTAAAGATCATTCAAAAGACTATCGAGAAATTTTCCATGTTTGTTAACTATCTGAACCTTGAAGGAGTATCAATTTGCAAGGTTAGTAGCAAGAAAATGTTTTTTATGTAGCATTTGTTCTGTCTTGGTGCCCGTGCATTTAAGTGGAGTGGTTATTTATTGAATGCATTCATTATCATCATGAGCCATAGTCAATGACATAGATTGATGAAGTGTTAAATAATTGAGCATAATAGTTCGTCAAGGATTGTCACATGAATAAATAGCTAGTGGAAAATTGGTAGCTTCCCATATACCTATAATTATTTTTCCAGTGTGGTGGGATAGTCATTTTCCCATGGTATGTTTCATTTCCTAAGCATGCAACAATAAGGGGAAAGGAAAATCTGTGAAAGGGAGGACGAAATCCATATGTATATTAATCCTATTATTTTATTCCTATGACTTTAGGCACCAAGGACAAACATCAAGTGCCAATGGCTATATTGGTGAGGTCGATTCACAAGAGAGATATAAGACGAATCTAGTAGACTGGATGTATGGTGCTAATCTATGAACTAACGTCTTAACTGTGAGGCTTCCAAGCTAGCCATACATCTTTGGGTGTGTGAATATAGTCATTTTTATAAGATTTTATAGAGAAATAATATTAAAATATAAATATAAACACAGAATAATGATGATGTGTTCAAAAGCGCACTTGAGGTTCTCACCAGTTCAAAATATCAAACTATTGATTAAAAAAATATTTTTTTTAATGATAAAAGATTTTATTAAAAAATTTTAAATTAAATATTGTTGTATAAATTTTTTATAACATTATAATATTACTTAGTTTTAAGAAAAGGAGATTTTTAAAAAAATTAATAGAATATATTAGGGAATTTGTTTTAATCGGTTTAATCAAGGATCCTTAATAGGCTATGTGGAGAATATATAAAAATAAATTTATATTTTAAGAAATTTGAGGTTGAAAATGTTTTTTTTAATGAAAATAATAAATAATAATTAAGATATTAAAATAATATTGTAAATTTTGAAAATAAAGAAATAAAATCACTTTTTTGTTTTCGTATTTCTTTCAATAGTGTTAACCACACTTTGTATGATGTATTTTTATTTTTTAATGATGTTGTCCAGTGGCATCTATTACACTTATATGCTGATGAAGTTTTTATCGAAGGCATATTCATGCCAAATGAACAATACGCTTTAGAGTTTTTTAAATAAATTTTTGGTATGTGATATTTTTTTCTATCTAAAAAAAGGTGCAAAAGATATGTTTGATTGACCTGGTTTTTAAATAATGCATAAGGAAAGAAACACGTGGGGAATTTTAAAAATATTTAACACATATTGTCTATGTTAATATTTCTAGAAACACCAAGAAGAAAATAAGATCTTATAATAGATAAATATTCACAAAGCCCAAATAGAAAGGATTTGATGATGAATTTGTTGTGTTAAGTTGAAAATGTCTATTTTGTAATAGTTCTTATTTAAACTTAATAAAAAATATACAATTAAAACTTAACAAACCTATTCAACATCATTAAATTGTTCAAAGATTTACATTAAATATTGAACGTGTATGATCTTTTCATTAAGCATTTATTGCAATCACAGCTATAACATGAATTAGGTACTAAGTGACTTAAAGGTCAACAAATGTGCTCAAATAATATTCAAATGTATAACCATGTAATGGCTAGGTAACACATAGATATATAGTATTACAAATGCAACAAAATAACTATGAATCAATATTTCTTTTGGTAAGGCTGCACATAAAGTATATTATATCATTAAAAAAATACTGAAATGTTCTTCACTTGAATTTAAGGTGGTATGAGAAGGTGAAACGACCATCCCAACCATTCAAAGATACTATCAATGCTATCAAGTTTTACGGAAAAAATGGCCCTCCCAAGAGAGGGAAAACAAATACAAAACCATCTAAAAAAACATAGAGTTTTTATACATCATTCCAGCACTAAGATACCTATGGACTAGCAGCTTATCTAACATAAAAAAACAAAAACACTGAAAGACAACAAATTTTTCCTCGATCAGTGGGACCTATTCTAGCATGAGTGTGAACCATGGACGAAGTGGACACATTCTTTAGTAATTGGGAAATATTTGTATTCCGAGTTTGGAGAATCCTTAGCTAGAAGCTTCACAGGAAGAGCCTTTGTCTTACGCGATATGACTGGGTCTCCCAACTCGAAACAACGAATCTTACGAGTAGATTCAGTAGCATGTTCAACCAACAATAAAAAGGCACACCATTAGCACACCATTATAATTATAGTTTGTATTCAAATTAATTTACAGGTTTGATAGGGCAAAATATACCCAAAAAAAAATTATACACCAGTTGCTTATTACTATATAACATACCAATGTGATTATTATGTTCTCGACAGGGAATATATATGAATCGGTTAGGTCAATTAATTCGATAGGCATATTTAAATTTTTTAGTTTTCAAATGTTTTTAATATAGGTTGATTAAATTTTATTTTTTGAATTATTTAAATATTGATTTAACTTGATTTCTATTGGTCTTTTGCAGGTGACGTTTGCTTGGTTCTTTGTGCCCCAAGACCCGGCGGCGTGATGGCGTAAGCAGTAGTAATGGGAATTATGTATTCAGTAAGGTTTATTTTCGATATGCCTCTTTCTTGTAAGACATAAGGTGACAGGTGGCTCATCCATTCAATGGTTTCCATTAATATCATTGGAATCCAGTACATTGCTCCAAGACCTTCACTAGGATATGTGCAACTGGCTAGTCAGGGTTTAATGGCTTTAGTTAATGCCATTTAATAGCACTACGAATGGAGCAGTACTTCTCCACTTGTTCGTGGTCTGTTTTTCCACTTGGATGGTGGCTTGTCAAATCAAGGTAATTGTGTTGATATTTCTGGCATTTTGAAGAGATTTTGAGTTTTGATTATCCATTTATGAAATTGAGATATAGTTATATCACATTATTTTCTACTTCAATCATATAATAATCTTACGACCTCACTTAGTTATGCTCGAATATCAAGAATCTGGTTCATGACGTTGCCAACACAGGTTAATAAATAATTATGCCTATATGCCAACGCCATTGAAGACGTGTCATTGAGACGAAGACAATACTATACCAAATCTCCAAGTCTCAAGTTCATTAATTTGATAATCCACAAGTGAAGGAAGTTATCAACCATTGAAGGGGAATAACTTTATTATACAAAGATTTAAATATAAAAAGAATAACAATTTCACTAATTAATATAATACAAAGATTTAAATATAATATAAAGATTTAAATATATTTAAAAAATGAAGAATTTCACTAATTAATAAAAATAATAACTTTATTATACATATTAGACAAAGTTGTATTCATGGTATAGTTATCGGGATGCCATATACTATAAAACACAAGAGCCACGAGGTGGCAATGTCGTGCGGTATTAGAAATTAGATTTTAATTTTGTGTAAATTACATCATGATTGGTTGGTGATTGGTGATTTTAATTAAAGAACCAGGAGAATCATATAGATTTTCAAATTTGATTTAAATACAAAATTACATTCACAATATAAACTGGTTTGTTGGAGGCTAAGAGGAGCAAACTTAAGTAAGAAACCCCAAACATGACAATTCATTTGGAATCTTTATGTATTTCAAGGTTGTATATATTCAAGTTCACTGTTTTTAGTTTGAAAAAAAATACAAATTGGAGAAGCTCGCTTCATTTTTGTGAGAAAACTTTTTTAAAAGCTATAAAGATGTTTTTTCCAAAAAATTTCCTATAGTGAGTGCTCACACATTTTACAATATATTACATTTAAAACAAACTTAATAAAGCACTTTTAAGTGAAGGGGCCCGCTTGATCATTTAAGAACTTTTTCCATGCTTGGGCCTCCGCTGTTATGCTCTCAAATTCTGAAGGCTCCAGAAAACGAATGTTGATCTCAAACTTTGCAGCCTGATTTTTAACCACTTCAATTCTTGCTGAGCTTAAGCGTAACTGATCCTTAAGTAATGGAACACTGACTACTGAATGAACTACTTCATTCTTCAGGATCTGCTCATCTAGGACCTTGACTTGCTGAATCCTCTACTCATTTTCCTGATATCTGCTCTGTAGCATTTCTGTGAACAACTCATGCCCTGGTAATGCATCTAATCTTTGTTCAGCAGCAACTTGGCATCTATTGTAGGTGATCAGCACTCTTCTGCAATATTTAGTACAAGCTCCTCTTGTTTTCTTCACAGCCTTTTTGAACTCTTATGCTGTATTTATTGCAAACTCTAATAAATCATAGTCCTTCTTTAAGCTTTGTTGATCTTTGGCTGGTAAATCTGCAGGAATTTCTTCAATGGCTTCCATTCTTCCCATCCTTCCAGTCAGGACTTCCAAAATGTCTTGAGACCTATCTACAAAATACGAGGTAGTCTCCAAAATTTCCTCCAATCTGTTATCTACCTGCAAGATTTTGCATCTTTCCTCTTCAATAGACACCTGCAGCTGGTGCATTCTTCTTCTTTGGGCTAGGACATGCTCTTTAATAGGTTGAATATCAGTTTGTTGTTCACTGGCCTCTTTCAATGATGTTGTTAATGAAGCAATTTGTCCTTCAAAATCTGCTACCTGCACCTGAAATTGCTTTTCTTTCTCCTCCATGGTAACCCTTTGTGTTTCCAACTCCCCAACTTAGCTTTGCAGCTGGTCCTTTTCTGCGCTAAGGTTTTCATATGTTGTTTTGAGTCCGTCCCTTTCTATCCTCAGCTCCTGATATTCTTGCTGTAACCTCAATAATTCTACTAGGTTATTCTGAGCATCTCTTCCTATCCTGTCAATGGAAACTTCCAAAGTCATCTTGTTTGCTTAGAGAGACTGAAGTTCTGCTTTTGAAGTCTTCACTTCATTTTGCATGTCTTCAAATTTTCTCTTTAATATGTTGCCTTCATCCCTCTCCTTTCTCAGGGTGTCTTTTAATTAAGCTGCATTTTTCCTTGATTGCTCAAGGTCTGTCATTAGTCGATCCACATTGTCTTCAGTGGCGTGGATTAATGCTGCTCCAGCTCTGGCTGTCTGTCTTGGATATTTATCTGTCCCATGCACCAAAGTTTTATCAGTGACCATCATCCGTGATTATCCACCTGTTTCAACCTTCTTCTCAGTCCTTTTTACAATCCTCTTCTTTTCTTTATCATAAAAAATGGTGCTAAAATCTAGGACTTCTTCTCCTTTCCTCTGCTCAAAACGTATCAGACGCAATTCAAAAAAATCAACTTGTCCTATATTGCTGCCAAAAGTTGCAGTAGGCTCCTAAGAGTCAGGACAATCTTGATCCTGTACTTATTGAATGTCTGCTGGGTTAGAAGTTTGTTGGTTTGTTGTGGATCCTGCCAGCTTCAGACTTTTAGCTTCTTTCTTCTTCAGCTCTTCATCTTCTTTCTTCTTTCTTTCTTCATCTTCCTTCTTTGCAGCTTCCTCTGCATTCTTTGTTGCTTCTTGTTCAGCTTTCTTCCTTTCTTCTTCTTCACTCTTGAGCCAACTCTCATCCTCCTATGCTAGCCTCCTAGCATCCTCTTCTCTTTTCATGGCCTCCTCTTCATCAGCTTTCTTCTGTTCAGTTTGGCCCTTACCGCCTTTAGTGGTGATCTTCTGTTTGAATCTTCTCTTCAATGCAGTCATGTTCCTTGCATTCCTGAAAATTTCTTCGTCTTTGTCCCAGTAGTTTGTATATTCAAAGTGAACATTTGCCTCCTTGCAATGTTCTGCAACTTTCTCTTGGGAATCATTTTTGTGGAAGTTCATCTCCCCAAAGTGAAAGTGCTCCAATTCTTGTACAAACTCAGCAGTTAGTTTAACCTTTGAAATTTTATAGCTTCCCAGCCTGAAAGGTATGGGAGGATAAGCTGCATTCTTGTGTTCAAACAGAAAACTCCCTACACCATCTAGGTAAACCTACCTGACTGCTTCTTTATGCACCACAAAATCAGTGGCATACTTGGGGAGCAAAGAAGGTGCCCTAGAGCAACCATACATCCTAATGTAAATCCCCTCCTCATTCAAACAATAATTTGCAGACTCCTCAATGATTTTAAATGTCTCCTCAGACATACAATTGCATTTTGTTAGGAAGATCAAAGTATATAAAGGCATAATAAAATGTTCACAAATTTCTTTGTAATGGTTGTAATATTTGTGTGCCCACAACAACTTGTAAGTTGTGTACACAGGGGTTCTGTTCTTGTCCCACATGCACCTTAGGGCTGGAAATGGCTGGGTGCATAGTATACAATCTATTAATATGGAGCTCATATAGAACTCAGACTTCTTCTGAGACACCCCTCCCAGAGCTGAAGAAATGCAAGCTGAGAGACTGTTGGACACAATGTTCACCCAGTTGAATACAGTCCCCTGGGTGGCTACATAGAAAATAATGGGAACCCAACCCAACTTGAAACTCTTACCATGGGCTCTCCCAAAAACCATGTTCAACATTAATGCTATAAACCTATAAGGGGTTCTAAGAGTGGTTGTGTCATACTCCTCTGATGGCCTAGTTCAAAAGTTCTTACCAGGTATCATCATCCTCTTTACTGTTTCAACCAGGTCTAAGTTAATTTCCTTCAACCAATATTTAGTTAGGTAAACCTGGGATGGAGGTAAGTGATATACTAATGAGACATAACCAGGACTGTAAGAAGCATAGCCCTGTTTGGCAGTATTGGCCAAAATCATAGTTGTCACATCTGCCCTAGGCAGAATCCATTTGATTACTTCGAAGCATGGGAACAGTTCAAGTCTAGTGGCTATCTTCATCAAGGCAGATTTTTCAATGTTGGCGTATATGGTTAGTTCTTCAAACCTTGCATCAGGCACTTCTTGGTTTGAAATCAGTCGATATATCTTGCCCCACTTGTAGTCAGGCTCTACCCCTGTGGTAGCTTTAGTATCTTCATAAATATATTCAACCTTCGTAATAATTTCCACATCAGGTTCCCCCTCAGCAACAGGAGCCTTCTTTTTCTGTCTTTTCGACATATCTCCTTTGAAGAAGTTACCCTGTCATAAACCAAACATGCTTTTAGGCTATTTGAGCTTTCATTCAATGTTCTAAGAATGAAGAAAAACTATAACCTTTACCTCTTCCATATTCTCAACAGCTAAGCTAAACGCAAAACTAAGAATAACAAACAAAAGCTTCTGCAAGCTATGCCTGAAAAATCCTAAGTCTGGCAAATGCTATACCCATTCAAAGAAAATAATCCTGATAGCAAATGCGTCAATTTACAGTGGAATGCATTCTAACTCCTTGCTCAAGCAAAAATCCCATTAATGAGGCTCAACTTCGAAAATGTGACCCTATCCCGAACACGCAGGCAACCAAAAATAATTGAAGCTTAAACCCTCCGGCATCCCAAACAAAACCAGGGTAAATGCCTACGGTGAAAAGAACTGAAAACCTCCCTTCCCCGAATGGCCATAAGCAAACCCAAAAAAATCGGTGCAGACAACGTAACGCTTGTCTGCACCAACATTCGGACCAGGTTCGAACCCCCATAACGGCTTGCAAAACAACTCAAGAAAAGAAAACCCCCCACTTATCAAACTGTCAAACCAGACCACACGATACGCCGAGAGGATACAAACCCAAAAATATACAACCATCTACCCAACGGCGGGAAAGCCTAACCAGAGGACAAAACCCTAGTTCCAAAATCGACTCATAAACTCAAAAGAAGAGTAAAACCATGGTTGGCCTACCTGGAAAACGAGCTATGCAGTCGACAAGGGAAATCTAAAACCTCCACAGAGACACCACCCACGAACGAGATCCCGACAGCTAGACACGAACGCATAGTTCGACTTGACAGGGACAGGGTAAGCATGAGTTCACAAGGATAACAATAAAATAATAACCCATCCAATATATATAGACCTTGGTGAATAACAGTTGGCAGGAAAACGTTTATATTGGGCAGCGGAACAACTAAGGCATCGACGATTATCCTACTAATGAGCCGGAACGGTGGGCGACGGATGGACTAGGAGTTCTGCGGCACAATAAAAATGGTGAAATAAAACACTAACCTCACAGCATTGGACCTTGAAATCGCTAGAGCATAGGATGACTATTACGCTAGAGAGCCGCAACGGCGGAAGTTATATGGACCAAAAGTTTCGCAGACCAGTCAAAATTGGAGAAAACTAGAACAAACCCATAGGCAAAAATCAAGCAAAACATCGACAAAAATCAGAGCAAAAACATCAATGAAAGGAAAAGCTATATGGCGGATGGTTAGTCCACTCCGAAGCTGCAACGACGGAACACAAATAGACTACGGCTTCCGCGAAACACAAAACCATTGGCGATCGGAACAAACAAAGACTAATTCCCTGATCAAAAGTCCAACACAGTTTCGATAGTGAAAAGAGTAAAATCATTTCAAAAGGAAACCGTGGAATCAACAAAAATAATGACTTCCGTCGGAGTGCTCGCAATCTGCCATCCGAAACGACGGCCATACAAAGGACTTATGCTCCGACGGTGATGAGACAAAAAACACCGACATGAATATAAAATGAAAAACATGTCGACGAACAACACGGCTTTGGATCGCGCCATTTGTTATTGAGCTTCCGCAACAGCGACTGCGTAGATGACTACAGCCCCGATTCACAGTTCAAACAACTTTCGACAGCGAAAAATAGGAAAACATCCATAAGTCAAAACTCAAGTTCAAATTATCAGCCTAAACAGACAAAGATATTCATTCAACAATCAACCTCAAAAGATCAACTCACAGCAGAGTTAAGCAATTTCAATAAATCTAAGCAAGACAAAATTTTAGAAGGAGGGTCAAAAAATTTTAGAAAATTGGGAAAACATTGCAACTGCAACAATTGGCGACTACCTGGTGAACCCAGATCTCTGGACCATTTCTTCCTTAAGTAACAGACTGTTTTAACAATAAAACCAACCTGTTGAATTCTTCTAGATGTTTGGATTTCCCAAATGGCAAATATATGTACTTTCAATCATTGATGATAGTCCAATTTTAGGAAAATGGAATCCATGATCCAGGAGGATATTGGTGGCCACCCACCTATTCCTCTTGGACCCCCACCATTGTTTCTTTCAGTTTTCCAGTTTCCTTAATTGTAGCATAATTTACTATTTTTGGCAGTTTTTCGGGTCCTAAACTTTCGGAGCTGTTTTGAGGCCCTAAACAACGTTTTTTTGGCATCGAATGGTCGGGAGAACATGAGTCCCTTCCAAACTCAATATTTTCAATTTATGGATGTAGTCCTTAAATAGATATTTCTAACGATGTATCATGCGCATCAAACAGAGGTAGTATGCTAAAGTTACAACCCCGAGAAATTGATGTACCAAGTTACCCAACGGGGCCCACATTAAGGCATTTCACCTCCTAGGGTTAGGTTTTTGGATGTGTAGGGTTTCCATTGTTTCTCAATAATATATAGGCCTTCGAGCCTCATTGTAACACAGAGTTCAGAGGCATGTAGCCGCCACATCTCTTCTCAGAGATAAGCTACCAGCACTCTAGCTAGTTTATTTCCATTTTGTATGTAAACAAGTTTCAGTTATTGACTAATGAAATGAAGTGTTATTTCCGCTGCATATTTGTTTCTATAGTTATTTGTGTATTCTATTGCGTTCCTGCATAAATTCGGATCAGTGGTATCAGAGCAATCTGCTCTTTCTTGATCCTTCTTTGCATGTCCCCAACGAGGGCGGGGTATAAAGAGTTAGGGCTCGATCTGGTTGAACCTTTGCAAGATCAGCCTCGCAAATCCCGATGGCCACCCATGGGGGACGAAAAGAAATATGAGAGCGCAGAATATCCTATCAAAATGTTGCTTGAGGAGGCCCTTGAAAAACAAAGGAACGCAATGATGGATAAATTCGCCTAGATCCTTCAACGACTTCCCACTGGCGGCGCATCTGCATCTGGCAGCCACTCTAGAGGTGCAACCCCTTTTAAGGTACAAGCAAACTTCGACATTCCCATATTTTATGGTCGAATAGATGCAGACGTCGTAGATAAATGGTTGAATCTATTAGAAGGATATTTCTCGGTTCATGACTTTTCTGACCGGGAAAATATTACTTTTTCCCTACTCAAAGTCGCCCCCCATGTCAAGGACTGGTGGGAAACCTACTGTGAGAGAAAGGATGAGGAGGAACCCTCTCTGTTCTCGGCCATACCCACTTGGAATTCTTTCTGAGAAGCCACAAAGGGACAATATTATCCCGTGGGGAGCTATGAGGACAAGTACATCCAATGGACTACGCTACAGCAACAAAGAGATCAAGATGTGCATGAGCTGACGAATCTGTTCCATACCCTACGCACCAAGTTGGGTATCAAAGATTCAGAGAAACATTTGGTGCTGAAGTACCGCAGTTATCTGCACAGATACATTCAGGAGGAAATGGAGTTCCTCGACATCTCCTTTCTTGGTACGGCATATCGGTATGCTGCCAAAATTGAGCAAAAATTCAAACAGAAAAAACGAGACTTTGGATCTGCGAATCAGAAGCAAGGGAAAGGTGCCCCCAAACCGTAGAACCAAGGACACAGCCAAGGCATGGAGACTCAAGAAAACTTGCCAAATCCATAAGCAAATAGCAACACTGCAAAGCCAAAGAAGGAAGCAGGAAAGTGGTGCGAGTTCCATAAGAGCCCCACTCACAACACAAGTGAGTGTCAGGCTAAGCAATCACTGGTGCCCGAGATAAAGGCTTCTGAATCAGATGCATACTCTGACACTGAATCAGAACCCAAGAAGGGGAATTATAGAGGGAAGAATATTATCGATGCAGAGCCCAACGCCACCGTTGCCACCACTAAGATCCAAAAGGAAGAACCAGAAGATTCATAGGAGGAGGAGGATCTTTTCCACTCCCAAATGTGGGTAAAGGGTTCCCCGCTATAGTTCATTGTTGACAGTGGGAGCCAAAAGAACTTGATTTCAACAAAGTTCATGAAGCGGTTGGGTTTGCCGACCACAGCACACCCGCAACCGTACACCATCGGGTTGCTTCACCAAGGACAAGATCTCTGTGTTAGCCAGCAGTGCCACCTTCCCTACAGCATCAAGCCCTTCATCGATGAGGTATTATGTGATATTGCTCCTCTTGATGTTTGTGATGTAATATTAGGTCAACCATACTTATGGAAGCGACATGATGTGTATGAGTCCCGACCTCGCGCTGTTATTATTACGTTGGAAAATAATTTTTACATGGTACCAGAGGTACCACCCCCTACCGCTATCTCTTTGGTTACTGCAAAACAATGCAGTAAGCTTATTTCTAAAACCGGGAAGTTTGTTTTCTTGATGATCTGCCCTCAAGGCAAGAAGAAGATCGTGGCCACAACCTCCAGACAGGGCCCCTCCGCACGACAACAACAAATGGACAAGGTCGTGGAGGAGTACCATGACATATTCACCTCACCCACCGAGGTGCCTCTCCACTGTCAGGTTAAGCACCCCATCGATCTGACCCCAGGTGCGCCGCTTCCCAATGGACCAATCTATTGCCACTCTATTCTAGAGAATAATGAAACCAAGAGGCAAATTTAGGAGCTGCTGCAGAAGGCTCACATCCAGCAAAGTTCATCGCCCTATGGAAGCCCGATCGTGTTGGTACAGAAGAAGGATGGTACTTGGAGACTCTGTATTGACTATCGGGCGTTGAACAAGATATCTCGAATAGGTACCCGATCCCACGGATTGATGACCTCCTGAACCAACTTAAAGGGGTGAAATATTTTTGCAAGATCGACTTAAAGTCCGGGTATCACTAGGTACCAATCGAACCGACCGATGTGTGGAAGACTGCCTTCAAAGCCAAGGAGGGCCTTTTCGAATGGTTGGTCATGCCTTTCGGGCTGACGAAGGCTCCTGCAACCTTCATGAGACTGATGCACGACATCTTGCGGACATTCACCAACTCATTTGTAGTAGTGTACTTGGATGACATCCTGATCTTCAGCGAGACTTGGGAAGAGCACCTCCATCACATCCGACAGGTCCTCCAAACATTGCGGCAACACAAGTTATGTGCCAATTTGGACAAGTGCACTTTTGGCATGACCCAGGTTTAGTATATGGGATACATTATTGATGACTGTGGGGTACATGTGGATCCAACCAAGATCCAAGTCATTCGGGATTGGCTAGCCCCAACTACTCTAATAGAGCTTCACAGCTTTCTGGGCCTTGCTAATTTCTACCGCAGGTTCGTGTTGGGATTATCTCATATCACTTGGCCCTTGAGTTAAGTCACCAAGGGAGGAGCGAAAGCAAAATTCTTTTGGTCAGAAACTCAGCAGAAGGCATTTGTAGAATTGAAACATCGCCTCTGCTGTGCCCCAGTGCTCACATTACCAGACTTGCAACAACCATTTGAGATCGAGATAGATGCCTCTGACTATGCTATTGGGGCAGTCCTTACTCAACAAGGGCATCTAGTGGCATATCACAGTGAGGCACTGTCTGACATCGTCCGCAAATATCCCACTTATGACAAAGAGATGTATTCCATTGTACAGGCTTGCCGACAATGGAAGCATTACATTTTGGGGAAGGAAACGATCATCCACACAGACCACCAACCCCTGCAGTTCATGCAGACACAAGGGAAGTTATAGAACGATCGCCATCAAAAGTGGGCCACATATCTACAACACTTTCATTTGAACATCAAGTACAAGAAGGGAAGCACCAATAATGTTGTAGACTGCCTCAGCCGACCACCAATCGTGGCGATAACGACCGTTCTCAAATCTTGTGGGCACGATACTTTTGATTGGCCGCTTCTTTACAAGAGCAATCCAAAATTCAGCCACACATACCAGACACTCTTGGAGGGAAACCAAGTTCCAAAATTTCACCTCTAGGATGTACTACTATGTCACATGGGACACCTTTGTGTTCCTTCAAGCGAGCGTGCCAAGATGATTTGGGAAGCGCACTACAGTCGGGTCGCTGGGCATTTCGGGGTCAAGAAAATAGTGGCAGTACTGCAGAAGTATTTCTATTGGCCGAACCTTCAACAGGACATCGGGAAGTACATACGATCCTGCACTGCCTGCGCCATTACCAAACCATCCATCAAGAAGAAAGGCCTCTATACTCCATTTCCTACCCCTAGTCCACCTTGGGAATCCATATCCATGGATTACATGTCAGGCCTTCCTTCTACTAAGCACAGCAACAACTATGTGTTTGTGGTCGTTGATAGATTCTCAAAGATGGCCATAATGGCGGCCTGCAAGAAGAATATCACAGCAAAAGCCACTGCTAAACTCTTCTTTGAACGAGTGTGGGTACACTTTGGGATCCCACAGTCTATAATCTCAGACCGGGACAGCAGGTTCCTTAGTACATTATGGTTTAGCCTATGGTCAATGCTAGACACCAAGCTCACAAAGTCCATAGCTTTCCATCCCCAGACTGATGGCCAGACAGAGGTCGTCAACTGGATGATCGTACACATTTTGCGCATGTACAACTCAAAGCATCCACGCACATGGGATGAGAGCCTCCCCTATGTACAACACAACTATAACCAGGCCCTCCACAGCTCAACCACCCACAGCCCCTTTCAGGTGGGCTTGGGATTCCAGCCACTATGTCCCATTGATGTAGCCATGCCATTTGCAGCTACTCAGGCTGATTCAACTCATATCCAGTCTGAAGTTTCCAAGGCAAACAAGTTCATTGAGCGCATTCAGCACATTCGCCAATAGGTTCATGACATATTGGACAGCTCCAATGCTAAGTACAAGCAGCGACATGATCAACATCGGGTGCAACACAACTTCCAGGTGGGTGACAAAGTGTGGCTGCATCTGTAGAAGGAGCGCCTCACTGGACCCCACCGCAAGCTTCACCCACTCCGATATGGGCCATACACCATCACCAAGGCTGTCAGGGACAATAACTTCGAGCTCAGTATTCCACCATTCCTTGGTCTGCACCCAGTGTTCAATGTGGACTGCCTTCGGCCCTACTTTCCACCTCTACTGGACACATCAAACGTGGCAGAACAACTCACACCAACAGAGATAAACACCGACTGCATGGAACAAGCCACAACTGATCAGATTATGGACACACAAATCAAGAACACCTGCCAGTAGAAGATCCAGCTATATCGAGTTGTCAAAGTAGGCTAACTCCTTCACCAGGGAAAGTGGCTCACCGGGGACCAAGTTCAACAGAAGTTTCCTCATCTCATGGAGGAACTCAATGCAATGGGGACCATTGCTTCCTAAGGGGGGAGGAATGATCCAGGAGGATATTGGTGGCCACCCACCTATTCCTCTTGGACCCTCGCTATTGTTTCTTTCAATTTTCCAGTTTCCTTAATTGTAGCACAATTTACTATTTTTGGCAGTTTTTCGAGTCCTAAACTTTCAGAGTCGTTTTGAGGCCCTAAACGACGTTTTATTGGCATCGAATGATCGGGCAAATATGATTTCATTCCAAACTCAATATTTATCATTTATGGATGTATCTCTTAAATAGATCTTTCTAACGATGTATCATGTGCGTCAAACGGAGGTCGTATGCTAAAGTTACGACCCCGAGAAATTGATGTACCAAGTTACCCAACGAGGCCCACATTAAGGCGTTTCACCTCCTTGGGTTATGTTTTTGGATGTGTAGGGTTTCCATTGTTTCTCAATAATATATAGGCCTTCGAGCCTCATTGTAACACAAAGTTCAGAGGCATGTAGCTGCCACATCTCTTCTCAAAGATAAGCTACCAGCACTGTAGCTAGTTTAGTTCCATTCTGTATGTAAACAAGTTTCAGTTATTGATTAATGAAATGAAGTGTTATTTCCTATGCATATTTGTTTCTATGGTTATTTGTGTATTATGTTGCATTCCTGCATAAATCCGGATCAATCCAAGACTTCAAATTCAAGATAACTCTTTCAAGGCCAAGAATATGAGTTTCATTTTTTACCTCTGTCTTCGAGTAGCTTCCAGCTTAGACACCACAGGACTGTAACATATGGTAGACAGAAATATTCATTTCTTTTTCATTCCCATGCCATTTTGCACTTTTTTGTGCTTCTGGACTTTTTTGTCCTTTTGAGTCATCCTCATGCCTTTCTTTCTGAATTTTTATATTCAAGCTCCTCTATCCATAGTGTCCTTTTGTGTGAGATGTATTTAATTTTCAGCTCACGGACGGAGAAGAACTTTTGGCAATTTTGTACTTATATGATTCAGTACTTTGTTTTAATACATATTGTTTTCTTAGCAGTTTTGACTCTTATTAGCCTTTTGGCTTTCAATTCTTGGCATGGGATTATTTATATATAATATATTGTTTACCCTGCTTCCTTTCCATGGGTCTTTTACTGTCACCCCCTAGGATATTTTTAAGTGTGAGATGGATGGAGCCTCGAAATAGTATTCCAGACCTTTTGATCTTGAGTTATTTTACAGGGATTAAGCAGGACTTCAATGTGTTCATAGCCATTTAGGAAAACTGCTAAACTAGAAGAAATTCTATCGGATAAAACAATAATGCACATTCTTATAATCAAGGATTTAGTTCATCCAGAACTCTGATGTTCTCCATGCAACCAAAAGTTTGCTTCTTTTTATTGAAATCAAACAAAATCTAAACTAAAACAAAACAGGAATAAAGCAAATCCAAAATAAACAACCAACTCAATTTATTTATGTATGAGGTAATCAAGAAATAAAAATCAACAAAAATTAAAATTTTAGAACTAAACCACTAACAGGTCAGTTCCCTGCCCACTCCTATAAATCTAACAATTGTAAGTTAAGGGGCTAGGCTTGACTACAAAATAAAAAACCTAACCATTATCTAATTCTACTGTACTTGAAACAAACACTACATCTACTATTTTACAATCAATCTTATCAGCCTGTGAACCCTGAAGGAGATAAGGCTGGGTTTCTGATATGTTGTTGGCTTCTTCTGATGCAAATTTTTCCGGTTCAAGTTCAATTAGATAACTTCCCAATATAGAATTCACTGATTCACTTTTTTCTTCCAATTGCGTGACATTGTGTTTCATGTAGGGCTCTCTTAATATTTTAATATGATTTGGGCTTCCCTTCTGAGGCAACCACAAATGTGACCAATCTAAAGCAAAATACCCCTTTAGTCTTGCTGACCAATCTCGATTCAAAATAAGTCCATAACCATCAAGTATGTCTGCTACCACAATATCAATGTACTGACAGATGTTTTCATTTGCAGATAATCGAATCAGGACATCCTCCATTTCCCCGACTACTTTCACATTGGTCCTGTCTAATTGAGTAAGCTCCCAAGTAGTAGGTTTAGGCTGTCCATTAATCCTTTTGCAGACTGCAAGTGGCATAACATTTACCGATGATCCAGAGTCTACTAGACAATTGTGCACATTATGGTTTAAAATCTCCAAAGTCGGGAGGAAATGTGGGGTTTTAAACCTAGTCTTACCTCCCACACTTGCTTCAACAATCTCTTCTAAAGGTTGGTTGTTTGTGGGAAGTTCTTCCTCTAGTACTTCAGGTGTTTTGAGATTTTCTTTGACATTACCCATATTGTCTTCAATAGGCTTAGTGGGCATGCTGACTTGTTTCAGATCTTGACTGCTAATAGCAAGTTCAGGAATTTTATCATCTATGTTGTTCTTCTGTAGTTTCTTTACATTCTCTTGCAATTTCTTGATCTTTGGGAATATTGAATTGTCTTTATTCACCAGATCCTAGCTTCTTGTTGTCAAAATTGTTTCCAATATCTCCTCATGTTTCAAAGTACCTTCTTCTGTATCAAAATAGAGACACAGTCCCATAAAACCATGGCATCATCCTCTTTGCTTTTCTGTGGATTTACCACCCTTTTATTCTTCATCATTAGCCTCAGTTAATTTGGAATCTAGCAACTGATTCATCACTAATGTCATTGAATTTATCCATTGAGAACAAATTTTTTCAGATTGGGGCTGCTGGTGGAAAGTGCAAAAGTTATCCATATATACCTTCGTTAAGTTCATTGATGCAGGACTATGTGGAAGAGGTTTAGACTGATTGTTATCCTCTCTTCTCTTGTAGTAAGGCTTATATGTTTTCTGAGCTTCCTTTTCCTATTCCAAATCTATTATCCTATTAGAAAGTTTCTGCATCATCTTTAACATTCCTTCAAAATTGTGTGATTGGTCCCCTTTAGGCTTAGACAGTAATAAGGCTTTCTTCCCAAAAGTTTTCTCTCATGATTGCTCGGGATAATCTTCTATGCTTTCTTTTGTAGCTTCTACTCTCTCAGCCTCCTCATAAGTCTCTGATAATGTAGGTTTAATGTGAGCCTTTGCAAACATGGCCAAATCAGGCCCTAAAGCTAAAGTATAATACTCAATCAGAACTTTATCAGAGGGCTTATTAGCTGTAGAGAAGTTCTTAAGATAAACAGTAAACCTTTGGGTAAAACTATGCACCTTTTCTTTTTTCTCTTTCTTTAAAGTGCACAGTCCTTTCATGAGAGCTGCATGAGTCTTCAGGGCTGCATATTTGCTTCTGAATATCCTTTCAAAAGTATCCCAGTCTGGGATTGAGTTTGCAGGCAGACCAAAATACCATGAAGCTGCTACTCCTTTAAGGGTACGTGGAAAAAGTCTGCAGACTACATCTTCGTGTTCTCCAGCCCTTAATCCTTCTATGGCCAAGTAGTAACTTTGCAAATGGTCATCTACTAAAATCTTCTCACTTGGGTCAAACTTGGAAAGCATCTTCTCAAAATCCTGAGGTAAGTCGTGCAAAGGAGGTGTTAGGTTTAAAGGTGATCTGGCTTTCTAAGCAGGTGGTGGATTTGGTGGGTTGGGTGGCTGGTTAGTGTTTACGCCTGCCATGAGTCTGGGTGGAGAGTGAGGTGGTGAATGAACAGGAGTATGAATAGGTGAACAACAAGGTGTATCTGGGCCTACTTGATTCAAAGGCTAAACAACTTCTTGTAAGTCTGTTTCTACCAATTCTTCCAAATCTCCAACCAAAACTAAGTCTTCCAATACATGGTGATCTTTTTTCTTATACTCTCTTGTGGGTAAATCAGGGATAATCGATAATCCTCCGATCTTCTTCACATAAGCCCTAGTGTGTCTTCTCAGATCATTAACAACTTCGTTATCAACAGAAAACAAGTGTTCTTTCCACTTCTCTTCAGGAATTGGATTGGGAAACAAACTGCTTTCTGAACTATCACTAGTGGAGTAATTTTGACGAGACGGGTTTCCTCAGCCAGCCATGCACTGGTGGCCCTCCTTCTAGCGCCAGAAACTGTTGAGACCTGGAAAATCACAAGCGACAACAGCAAGGGATTCTCCCCAGTCAACGTTCCCAACTATCCCGTGACTGTTTGGTATGGGGAATCCTTCCAGTTTACGGTCCGGCTACCATAGGTCAAGTAACAAAAATAAAAGGTTTTACTGCTTGCGGCCCGGTCCACCGTGTATATTTTTGTGTTTTTAGTCTTAAGTATGAGATGCAACTGCCTATCTAAAATGCAGATTGATCAAGAGTACGAGGAGCGGCCACAATGTGATGCGCAGGTTCTTACCTCTCATCTTAAACTCTCTCGCATCTAAATCACACACATCAAGAAATTAAAACTAACTACCTAACCTATCCCTAGGGAGCAAGATTATCATTCATTAATGAGTAATGTATTTTGTACATGCATTATGAACAATCACAGATAGCTGATACTTATTTCAAAACACATGAACATTTAAAGATATTTGGACAACCAGATAGCCAATTGTTTATGAACAACATTCATTACTCATAGTGGAAATTTTCATAAAATAAACCAAAGAGCATTCATACAAGAACATAGGTTCAACAAGTTAGAACGATCTCATAGTTAATGGAAAAAAGGCTGAAAACGAAATAGTTCTCCTTCACTGAACATCCATTTCACAACATTTGAACATTCCACCAAATCTTTCTCCAACAAGCAAAATTGTAATTATCTATTGCAAAACGAAATACTTCCTCTTACAACATGTTCTCACAAGTCTAACTGGGAAAAAGTCCCACTAGCTATCTAACTCTCCTATACTTATACAAAAGGAAAAACTTTTGGGCTGCCCCAAATGACTCTTGGGCTTCCCCAACATTTCAACTCCAAAAAAATTTCTATAGTGAGTGCTCACACATTTTACAATATATTACATTTAAAACAAACTTAATAAAGCACTTTTAAGTGGAGGGCGCCGCTTGATCATTTAAGAACTTTTTCCATGCTTGGGCCTCCGCTGCTATGCTCTCAAATTCTGAAGGCTCTAGAAAATGAATGTTGATCTCAAACTTTGGAGCCTGATTTTTAACCACTTCGATTCTTGCTGAGCTTAAGCGTAACTGATCCTCAAGTAAGTGAACACTGACTGTTGAATGAGCTACTTCATTCTTCAGGATCTACTCATCCAGGACCTTGACTTGCTGAATCCTCTGCTCATCCTCCTGATATCTACTCTATAGCATTTATGTGAACAGCTCATGCCCTGGTAATACATATAATCTGTGTTCAGCAGCAACTTGGCATATGTTGTAGGTGATCAGCACTCTTTTGCAATATTCAGTACAAGCTCCTCTTGTTTTCTTCACAGCGTTTTTGAACTCTTCTATTGTATTTATTGCAAACTCTAACAAATCATAGTCCTGCTTTAAGCTTTGTTGATCTTTGGCTGGTAAATCTGCAGGAAATTATTCATTGGCTTCCATCCTTCCCATCCTTCCAGTTAGGACTTCCAAAATGTCCTGAGACCTATCTACAAAATACGATCTAGTCTCCAAAATTTCCTCCAATCTGTTATCTACCTACAAGATTTTGCATCTTTCCTCGTCAATAGACACCTGCAGCTGGTGCATTCTTCTTCTTTGGGCTAGGACATGCTCTTTAAGAGGTCGAATATCAGTTTGTTGTTCATTGGCCTCTTTCAATGATGTTGTTAATGAAGCAATTTGTCCTTCAAAATCTGTTGTCTGCACCTGAAATTGCTTTTCTTTCTCCTCCATGGTAACCCTTTGTGTTTCCAACTCCCCAACTTGGCTTTGCAGCTGGTCCTTTTCTACACTAAGGTTTTCATATGTTGTTTTGAGTCCATCCCTTTCTGTCCTCAACTCCTGATATTCTTGATGTAACCTCAGTTCTTTCTGCTAGGTTATTCTGAGCATATCTTCCTATCCTTTCAATGGAAACTTCCAAAGTCATCTTGTTTGCTTGGAGAGATTGAAGTTTTGCTTTTGAAGTCTTCACTTCATTTTGCATGTCTTCAAATTTTCTATTTAATCTGTTGCCTTCATCCCTCTCCTTTCTCAGGGTGTCTTTTAATTGAGCTGCATTTTTCCTTGATTGCTCAAGGTCTGTCATTAGTCGATCCACATTGTCTTCAGTGGCGTGGATTAATGCTGCTCCAGCTCTAGCTGTCAGTCTTGGATCTTTATATGTCCCATGCACCAAAGTTTTATCAGTGACCATCATCCGTGATTGTCCACCTGTTTCAACCTTCTTCTCAGTCCTTTTTACAATCCTCTTCTTTTCTTTGTCATAAAAAATGGTGCTAAAATCTGGTACTTCTTCTCCTTTCCTCTGCTCAAAAGGTATCAGACTCAATTTAGAAAAAACAACTTGTCCTATATTGCTGCCAGAAGTTGCAGTAGGGTCCTGAGAGTCAAGACAATCTTGATCCTGTACTTCTTGAATGTTTGATGGGTCAGAAGTTTGTTGGTATGTTGTGGATCCTATCAGCTTCAGACTTTCAGATTCTTTATTTTTCAGCTCTTCATCTTCTTTCTTCTTTCTTTCTTCTTCTTCCTTCTTTGCAGCTTCCTCTGTATTCTTTGTTGCTTCTTGTTCAGCTTTCTTCCTTTCTTCTTCTTCACTCTTGAGCCAACTCTCAGCCTCCTGTGCTAGCCTGCTAGCCTCCTAGCATCCTCTTCTCTTTTCCTGGCCTCCTCTTCATCAACTTTCTTCTATTCAGTTTGGCCCTTGCCGCCTTTAGTGGTGATCTTCTATTTAAATCTTCTCTTCAATGCAGTCATGTTCCTTGCATTCCTGAAAATTTCTTCGTCTTTGTCCCAGTAGTTTGTATATTCAAAGTGAACATTTGGATCCTTATGTTCTGCAACTTTCTTTTGGGAATCATTTCTTTGGAAGTTCATTTCCCAAAAGTGAAAGTGCTCCAATTCTTGAACAAACTCAGTAGTTAGTTTAACCTTTGAAAATTTATAGCTTCCCATCCTGAAAGGTATGGGAGGATATGTTGTTTTCTTGTGTTCAAACAGAAAACTCCCTACACCATCTAGGTAAACTTGCCTGACTACTTCTTTATGCACCACAAATCAGTGGCATACTTGGGGAGCAAAGAAGGTGCCCTAGAGCAACCATACATCCTAATGTACATCCCCTCCTCAGTCAAATAATAATTTGCATACTCCTCGATGACTTTAAATGCCTCCTCAGACATATAATTGCATTCTGTTAGGAAGATCAAAGTATATAAAGGCATAATAAAATGTTCACAAATTTCTTTATAATGGTTGTAATATATGTGTGCCCACAACAGCTTGTAGGCTATGTACACAGGGGTTCTATCCCTGTCCCACATGCACCTTAGGGCTGGAAATGGCTGGGTGCATAGTATACAATCTATTAATATGGAACTCATATAGAACTCATACTTCTTCTAAGACACCCCTCCCAAAGCTGAAGAAATGCAAGTTGAGAAACTCTTACCATGGGCTCTCCCAAAAACCCTATTCAGCATTAATGCTATAAACCTATAAGGGGTTCTGAGAGTGGCTATGTCATACTCCTCCGATGGCCTGGTTCGAAAGTTCTTACCAGGTATCATCATCCTCTTTACTGTTTCAACCAAGTCTAAGTTAATTTCCTTCAACCAATCTTCAGTTAGGTAAACCTGGGCTAGAGGTAAGTGATATGCTAATGAGACATAACCAGGACTATAAGCAGCATAGCCATGTTTGGCAGTATTGGCCAGAATCATAGTTGTCACATCTTCCCTAGGCAGAATCCATCTGATTACTTTGGAGCATGGGAACAGTTCAGGTCTAGTGGCTATCTTCATCAGGGCAGATTTTTCAATGTTAGCGTATATGGTTAGTTATTCAAACCCTGCATTAGGCACTTCTTGGTTTGAAATCAGTCGATATATCTCGCCCCACTTGTAGTCAGGCTCTACCCCTGTGGTAGCTTTAGTATCTTCATAAATATATTCAACCTTCATAATAATTTCCACATCAAGTTCCCCCTCAGCAACAGGATCCTTCTTTTTCTGTCTTTTCAACATATCTCCTTTGAAGAAGTTGCCCTGTCATAAACCAAACATGATTTTAGGCTATTTGAGCTTTCATTCAATGTTCTAAGAATGAATAAAAACTATAACCTTTATCTCTTCCATATTCTCAACAGCTAAGCTAAACGCAAAACTGAGAATAACAAACAAAAGCTTCTGCAAGCTATGCCTGAAAAATCCTAAGTCTGAAAAATTCTATATCTGTCCAACAAAATTAATCTTGATATCAAATGCGTCAATTTACAGTGGAATGCATTCTAAATCCTCGCTCAAGCAAAAATCCCATCAATGAGGCTCAACTTCGAAAATGTGACCCTATCCCGAACACGCAGGCAACCAAAAATAATCAAAGCTTAAACCCTCTAGCATCCCAAACAAAACCAGGGTAAATGCCTACGGTGAAAAGAACTGAAAACCTCCCTTCCCTGGATGGCCATAAGCAAACCCAGAAAAACCGGTGCAGACAGCGTAATGCTTGTTTGCACCAACTTCCTAAACATTTGGACCAGGTTCAAACCCCCATAACGGCTTGCAAAACAACTCAAGAAAGAAAACCCCCCGCTTGTGAAACTGTCAAACCGGACCACACGATACGCCAAGAGGATACAAACCCGGATATATATGACCATCTACCCAACGGCGGGAAAGCCTAACTAGAGGAAAAAACCCTAGTTCCAAAACTTACTCATAAACTCAAAAGAAGGGTAAAACCATGGTTGACCTACCTGGAAGATGAGTTGTTTAGTCGACAAGGGAAATCCGAATGCTCCACGGAGATGCCACCCATGAACAATATCCCGACAGCTAGACATGAATGCACAGTTCGACTCGGCAGGAACAGGGTAAGCACGAGTTCACAAGGATAACAATAAAATAATAACTCGTCCCATATATATAGACCTCGGTGAATAATAGTCGAAGGGAAAACGTTTATATCGGGCAGCGGAACAACTAAGGCATTAGCGATTATCCTACTAATGAGCCGCAACAGCGGGCGACGGACAGAATAGGAGTTCCGCGACATAATAAAAATGGTGAAATAAAACAATAACCTCGCAGCATTGGACCTCGAAATCGCTAGAGCATCGGATGACTATTACGCTAGAGAGCCGCAATGGTGGAAGTTATATGGACCAAAATTTCCATAGACCAGTCAAAATCGGAGAAAAATAGAACAAACCATCGACGGAAATCAAGTGAAACATCGGCAAAAATCAGAACAAAAACATCGGTGAAAGGAAAAGCTATATGGCAGATGGTTAGTCCGCTCTGGAGCCGCAACGGTGGAACAGAAATAGACTATGGCTTCCGTGAAACATGAAACCATCGGCGATCAGAACAAACAAAGACTAATTCCCTGATCAAAAGTCTAACACAATTCCGATAGCGAAAAGAGTAAAATCATTTCAAAAGGAAACCGCGAAATCAACAAAAATAATGACTTCCGTCGGAGTGCTCGCAATCTTCCATCCGAAACGGCGGCCATACAAAGGACTTCTGCTCCAATGGTGATGAGACAAAAAATGCTGACATGAATATAAAATGAAAAACACGTCGGCGAACAACACGGCTTTGGATCGGGCCATTCATTATTGAGCTTCCGCAACAGCGGCTGCGTAGATGACTACGGCCCCAATTCACAGTTCAAACAACTTCCGACAGTGAAAAATAGGAAAACATCCATAAGTCAAAAATCAAGTTCAAATTATCAGCCTCAGCAGACAAAGATATTCATTCAACAGTCAACCTCAAAAGATCAACTCGCAGCAGAGTTCAGCAATTTCAATAAATCTAAGCAAGACAAAATTTTAGAAGGACGGTCTAAAATTTTTAGAAATTTGGGAAAACGTTGCAGCTGCAACAGAGCCCATTCGGGTCTTGGATTGGATGCAAGGGTTGGATCTAGATCTAGATATGTTTGAACTTCATCCTCTATGTTAAGATCTTATTCGACTTGGTCCCCATCTTTGAATTCTGGATCTGAATAATCACAAGAAACATCATCATATGTAAATGGTTTAGGTAGAATAGATTTACCTTCCCTTTTAACTGGTTGCATATCTTGCAATGGATCTGAGTATGGCCAAAATTGTGAGAACTCATATGCCTTGGAGGCATGGTTTACAACACCTTTAGCTATAAGCTTCCTAGTAGAGATATCTGATATATCAATTTTGTCAGGTCCAAAAGCAATTCTCTTTGGCGAACCAGTATCAGTCATCTTGTAAACAGATAACAAATTTGTTGCTAAAGAAGGTACATACAAAATATTTTTTAACATTCCATGTTCTAATTGTATTGTACCCTTCCCTTCAGCTTGCATTTGAGTATCATCTCCCATGTGAATACTAGGTCCATTAGTGAGATTTAATGAATAAAATGAATCTTTGGAGGCAACCATGTGATTGGAGGATCCTAAATCAATGAGGAAGGCTTGATATTTTGAAAATCCAGCCTTTAGTGCCTGGAATATCTCATGATCATTGGTGTTCCTTTTAGGATCAGTGTTCCTTGTGCCTTCTGGGAGGGAAATATGGTGTTGTTCAAGAAGTCTGGCCATTTGATCTATAGTTTATTCATGCGGTTTTTTTTTTAATCATTTCCTTTATTACAATAGGAATGCGTGGTCTTTTCAAACCTCTTTTGCTTGTCCTTCTTGGAACTTGAGGCTCCATCTGATGGATCAAACTCTTCCTTTGGTTCAAATTAAGTGTTATTTTTTTCCTTACCCTTATGTTTCCCTTTAGTTTGTGCATTCTTGGTCTCCTGAGCCAGAAGAGCTAGATCTTTAGAGGATTTTAGGGCTCCCATCTGGATCAACTTATCTTATTCTTGAATGAGGGATTTAGTGAATGCATCAAGTGAGGGAATTATTCAATTTGGGGTTGTCAGTCTCTTGGAGTGGAAGGTGGACATAAACACATAAAATTCAGAGACAAGCTTGCTCAGAATCGAGAGCACCAATTGCTCTTTTCCTTCTTGTCAATTCCACACTGCTTGCACTACATGACCAACTTACTTGAACTTAGAGAAGAAATGTTGGATGGTTTCGAAGTTGCTAGGTTGAAAGGAAACCGACTCAATCTCCAAAATGTGGCCTCTAGGCTCATCCTGCTTTCCAAATAGTGATTTGATATTTTATCATACTTCCCTCGATGTTTTTAATCCATCAAGGTGGAAGAGTAACTCCCTGGATATATGAATGCACATGAAACCAAAGGCTTCATCCAATTTGTTCAAGTACTTTGATTTCTCTAAAGGTTGCTAGGGTTCGACCTCCTTTCCCATAGTGACCCTATACAGACCTTTGTTGCACAGCACATTTTCATATATCCCCTCCAATCCATGTAATGGAAGGGTGTAAGGATCCTTGGTGTCAAGGATGTTGAATTCTCCATTTCTCAGCTTCAGGAGCAGCACATTTATTTTGAATTCTTCAAATAACTTGCAAAAAAAACTTTCAATTTGAAGGTAAACCAATTTAATCACTCTCTACTTCAACATGATTACTTTATCAAGGTGCATCACGCCTAGATAGACTTCTCTGAATAAATCTAGAGGGAGCAATGCAAAGATACCAGGAATTATGTGGAACCCAGTTGCTTCTAGTTCTCAATGGAAGTATCTAAGGATTGAAAATGGTTGATAAACCTCTGATACCATGTAAAATTAGCATGACCACGAGATATTTAGGTTGGATTGAACCTCACTATGAAACAAATATTGAATGAGGAAGAGTTTTCAATATAAGAATTGTCAAACAATCATGGTGAAATCATTCAAATAATAGGAAAAAAAATGGCAGCATAACAATAATTCAATAATCATTAATCTATATGAAATACATCCATCATACAATAGAAATAATTTGAATCCTCTAAGAGTGATTCGAATCCCATGACTTGGATTGACTCTGGACATCACTAACTGTGGAAAATCACCACTAGAGGCTCACTAGTGTAACTCCAGACGACTGAAACACCTCGCAATCAGTTAACTGACCAAGGCAGGTGAGCAAAGGCACCCAATGTCATTAAATCATGCAAAAGTGGTGCTAGGATAACTGGAGGTGAACTGAATGTGTCCCATCAGAGCATAACTAAACATAGACTAGGGTGACCTGATGGTGGGACTCCCATGACTCAGTGTGGGATCCTAAAATCTAGGTATTGGTCTCTGGAGCTCCTAAACTCATGCATGAGGGTGCATCAAGTAGTAGGTGGGCCCTGAATACCTTCTTCATGGCACTATGAAGTGGAAACATATTCCTAAGCTAGGAAAACTGACATTTAGACTATGGTGGGCAAGGGAGGATTACAATAATCCTAACAATGGGAGAATATGGACACATAGGAATTTTCCTTATGCTCGAGGTGATGGCCAAATCCACGAGATGGATGGATACTATGGTTTCATAATAACACACGAGTTACAATTGCATAAAAGAGATGGAACTCATGCATTGGGTTAGAAGAGAGGAAAGGAATCAGGTTTCGCACATAAATGAGTTGTGTTAGGGTTGCTGGATATTTACAGGTGTGAGGCAGAGAAAAACGCATTAGGCGTGCCAACAAATATGCCAGAATTTGCAGAACATAAGATTCTAGAATTGAATGTAGGGCTTTACAGTAGACTAGCAAGAATATGGCAAACAAAAAGCATAGATATTGCATCATGAGTAGGATAGAGGCCAAACTAAAAAGAATAGAACCTAGGTGCTCTGATACCATTGTAAGGATCCTCAATGGGGAAAATAGGAAATTAACACACAAGACAAAAGAGATCGGCATGAAAGCACATTTTCTCATTCACAAATGTACATTATTTTACATGATAGGACCCATGGGTTTCATATTTCAAGAGGTATCTTGGACTCTCGAGTGACTCTTGGTATACCTTAGACTTATTGTATTCTTTGGACATGAATGATGCATAATAATCCTAACACTGAGGATTAGACTCCAACACAAAATTTCTTGTTCAGGTTTGTTGAATGTTGCGTAGGGAACGACAATGAGGAAAGGGAATTTCATCCTAGGAAGATAAAAATTATGAAGGATGTAAATGATGATGAATTGGTCCTTGGTTCATCTAGAGTGGTGTTGGAAGATAATGAATGATATAGTGGAAATAACATAGTAAACATGGTTTCCATTTATGTTATGAAAATCAATCCAATGAATCCAAGAAACAATTTATATGCATAAACTACAACAAGTGTTTTAGAAGAATGGTCAATGTGCCATGTTAGACTTGCAATAACAAAAAAGTATCATTTAAAAGGTATTAATCTTAAACATGTTTTATATAATATGTATACACTACTCAAAAATTATGAAATTAATATTTTGGCTATATTTAGTTTCATATAGATATGATGTTTTTTTTGTTTTTAGGAAGATTGCGAAAATTCCAATGGATGTATGAGATGATATTCAAAATATGTTGATGGATATGTCCTAATAAGTGTCCTAGGATATGGTCAAATAAATTAACAAAATTGCATATCAAGAGGAGTCATCCCAACAAAACTGTATATCAAATGTATGTACTTGTTGATAATTTATTTATGTAAAGAGGGTTTAATTATCACATAAAATAATGATTCTCAATTGTTTTGTTGCATAAAAGAAAAGAAAATGGAACCCATTAAACACATAAGACAAGATGACAAGGAAGAAAAAGGTTGATGAAAAGTTTGTGAGTACTTTTGCTTTCCTTACTTTAATTTCATATTTGTTGTGATTTGTGTATTTTAGTTAAATTACAATCATTCATAGATGTATTCTAACAGGTTCTACCATATAAAGAAGATCCATATGATGAATTTATTAACATTTGGTTAACTATGGGTTGTAAGGATAAGTTGGAGTATCATGGTTGATTGTGAAATATGTAAGTAGCTATGTTGTTTTAATTCATTCATTATATAATTAGTGGAACAACAAGGAACCTTTTACATTAATTCTATAAATTATTTTCCATGGTGTATAAAACTTGAAGGAAACAATTATGGAGTGGAGCCAACCAAAGAGTTGTTGAGAAATGGCATGAAGAATGTGTATTGTTTATGAATCACTTCTTTCTATGCTACACATTTATATTTACACAATCATGTATATTATATTTACATCGATAGGCGTTTTTCTCCTGGTTCTATTTTGAAAAAAATTGTACCTTCTTAGTCGCCCCTCTAACAAACCCCCTTCCTCCGTGTGTCTTTTTCTCTTTCATGCATAGTTCGTTGGGTGTACACTTTGTCCACTGGTTGTTCACCATCTCTGCTCATTCTTCTTGCATGCCTGTCACTTAACATCAACTCGGTGTGTTATGTAAGTTTTATTTGTCGTCTTATGCAAGTATGTGTTTTCTTTAGCTCTATTTCACGTGAACCTTGCCCTCTTATGTCGTGTAGGCATGCTCTTCCAAATGTCGGCACTCTTCAAAGTTCGGTAATCAATTTGATACAAAAGTCATATTCATATTGATGACTTTTGTTGAGCTCATTTCGTTTATTCATAGGAACCGTTGCGGATAACATAAGGTACAGCTCGGGGCTCTATGGGGAGAAATTCTTGAATGAGAAGGTGGTTGAGTATCTGGGCCTTGCGGATTTGGAAACCTCCTTGGATGATCTGGATTTATGTGTGAACGAAATGAAAGAAAAGATACAAAATCATAATCACAGACATTTTGCAAAGATAACAGAGATACAGTAAACACATATTATATTAAATGGCGAAAATAGAACATATTGTAATACAATTGCTAGAATGGTGGTATCCATCTCTGGGAAGAGATGTGGCTGCTACGCTCATCCATGCCAAGACAAATACAAAGTGAGGCCAAAGGGGCCTATTTATAATAAGGATGAGGGTGAGAACCCAAAAATTCCAAAACATAACCCTAAAAGATGAATCGTCATAAAGTTTACGGCCCCAATGTGATAAGCTGAACAGTCAACTTCTTGGGGTCATAACTTTTGCATACGATCTCTGATTTGGGCGCTCAATATCTTGTTGGAAATATCTATTTGATATTTACAAATCTTGACTATGGACAAATGCATGCCAATGGCAAATATTTAACCACCCGAATCTCCAAAAAACATCGTTTAGGGCCTCAAAACGGCTCCAGAAGTTTGGGACCCGAAAAACCGTAGAAAAATGACTAGAAAACTGCCCCAATGGACAATTGTTTTGAGCTAGTGGAATAGGTGGGTGGCCACCGATCTCCATCTGGATCAATCCTCCCTCCTTAGGAAGCAATGGTATCCATTGCGTTGAATCCTCTATCATATCTCGAACTGTGTGTTGAGTAGATCTATTGGTGCGACATTTGTTGAAGTGAAGAGGATGCTTTTCATTGGCATTCTGAGATGGTTGTAATTGTTGTGTGGATGATTTGTTTTTGGAGGAGCACCTTGAATGCGTGGCCTTGCATCGTCGAGGTACTCAGATGGATGAGGAAACAATGACTATGTTTTCTTCTTGTGTCTAATGAGCATAGATACCCTGTGCTGAGGGTGTGGAGGTAATCTGATGTTCTCCTTCAGACACAATTGTGAAGAGGAATAATTTTCTGATGTGGGAGCTTATCTTCCTACCTTGTGAGACTGTGTTAGGTGCAACTGTCTCTAGTATCTAATAGATTTTTCCTCCCAAAGTAACAGTGACACTGCGAGGTCGTGACTCATATACAGCATGACGCTTCCACATATATGGTTGTCCTAATAGAACATCACAGACTTCAAGTGGGGACACATCACACAGTACCTCGTCTTTGAAAGGATTGATGCCATATCATAGGAGGAATTGTTGAGTAATGTGGATACCTTGTCCTTGGCTTAGCCAACCGATGTTGTAGGGTTGCGGGTGTGGTGTCGTCGAAAGCTGCATTCTCTTGATGACTTCTACTGAGATCATGTTCTTTTGGCTGCCACTGTCAACAACAAAATGTAGTGGGTTTCCCTTCACCCACATCTGTGAGTGGAAGAGGCGCTCCTCGGCCTCTGACTCTTCAGGCTCCTCTAGTTGAATCTGTGCGGTAGCAACAGTGGCAGTGGGGTTTGCATCAATGATCTGCTTCCCATTGTCTGCGGATGTGGTATTGGGTTCGGAATCGGAATCGAGATCTAATTCTGAAGATTTGATCTCGACCACGAATGACTGCTTTGAGCGACATTCATCAGTGTTGCGCCAAGGGATTTTAAGAAATTCGCACCACTTCGCGGTGTCCTTCTTTGTCTTTCCATCCCCCTTCTTTGCTTGTGGCGGGGATTGGTTGTCATTTCCTTTTCCTGTGTTTTGTGGGTCAGGGTTTCCCTTGCCTTACTTCTGCGGTGGATTCGTAGGTCCAAAGTCTCGCTTGTTCTTTTGTGGAAATTTCTCCTCGATTTTGACAACATATCGATAGGCGGATCCAAGTGAAGAGATGTCAAAGAAGTCCATCTCAGTTCTGATGTAGCGATGTAGACCACTGTGATATTTCAGGATTAGGTGCTGCTCAGAGTCCTTGATACCCAAATTTGTGCGCAAGGTATGAAAGTTATTGGTGCAGTCCGACACCGTCTGGTCCCTCTCTTGATGCAGGATTATCCATTTGGTGTACTGGTCATCATAGTTTCCCACAGGGTAATATTGTTCCATAACGACATCTACGAAAGAGCCCCAAGTGGGATTTGTCTCAAACATTCGAGACTTGTCTGATGAGTTTTGCTCCCAATAAGTACCCCACTAATTTTGGACATGGGGGACTGCCTTAAGGAGAGCAAAGGTGATATTTTCCATGTCGAAGAAATTGTGGATAGAGAAATACTCTTCTAGAACATTCAACCAATTATCTAGGGCATCTGCATCGATCTGGCCTTCAAATAAAGGAATATCAAATTTAACTTGTACCTTGAAGGGAGTTGCATCCCCAAACCGATTGCTCGTTGAAGATGCACTTGCCGCTGTTAGCATTCGTAGAAGGATTTGGGCGAAAATATCCATCATCTCATTCCTCTATCGTGCGAGGGCTTCCTCGAGCAATGATTTGATAGGATCTCCTGCTCCATCGTCTCTCTTTTCTTCCACCACGAGAGGTCATTTGGGACGGCGAGAGTGATCAAGTGAAACTAGTTCAAGACCAAACTATCTATACCCAGACCTCATCGGGGACATGCGTCGAGAAACAATCAAAGAGAAGATTGCTATGATACCACTGATCCATATTTATGTGTGAACAAAATGAAAGAACAGATACATAATCATAATCACGAACATTTTTCAAAGATAACAGAGATACAATAAACACATATTCTATTAAATGGCGAAAATAGAACAGACTGTAATACAATTGCTAGAATGGTGGTAGCTATCTCTGGGAAGAGATGCAGCTGCTACGCTCATATGTGCCAAGATGAATACAAAGTGAGGCCAAAGGGGCCTATTTATAATAAGGACGAGGGTGAGAACCCAAAAATTCCAAAACATAACCCTAGAAGATGAATCATCATAAAGTTTGCGGCCCCAATGTGGTAAGATGAACAGTCAACTTCTCGGGGTCATAACTTTTGCATACGATCTCCAATTTGGGCGCTCGATAGCTTGTTGGAAAGATCTATCCGAGATTTACAACTTTCAATTGTGGTCTATAGCCAAATGCATGACTAAAATAATAATTTGGCCACCTGAATCGCCAAAAAACGTCATTTATGGCCTCAAAATGGCTCCAGAAGTTTGGGACCCGAAAAACCTTAGAAAAATAACTAGGAAACTGCCACAATGGACAATTTTTTTGAGCCAGTGGAATAGGTGGATGGCCACCGATATCCATCTATATCGCTGGACACCAGATATGCCAGCAGTTTGTCCATCGGGAAAGGGTAGTGGGTAGCCATAGTTATCGCCAATGAACTCGAGCACATTATTGCTTTCTCTATATTTGGTTACGATTTGGGGATTTTGTTTGGGCTGAGAAGGAGAAGTTTGTCTTGTTTTTATATAATTTTTGTTATGGTTTTTGCGAGAAAAATGTATTACTATTGGACAAGCTAACGAGCGCCCTGAATCACATACCGACTAAACACGTTGAGGAGTTGATCAAGAAGCTGAAAAGAGATAGGGGGGACCATTATCATGGTCTCCCACAACATCAAACAGATTTATAGAATCATCGACATCATCTTTCAGTTGGTCAATGGGAATATTGTCGAGACTCTGAAACCAAACTAGCTTTGTAATGCAAACCATCCCATAACTCGCTGGTTACTTGAATTCAACTCCTGAATTTTACTATTAAAAACATTTCAATTCAATGAATTGGATTCGTCTATCATTAATGTTTTGTTTATGTGTTGATTCTGAAATGCACTGCAACATCATGCCATGGATGACAGTGAGCTTCTTTATAAGGTTAGTAAAGGAATCGTTTTGTTCTTTTATTTTAGACATAGCATATGTTCATGCGAATCTAGTCTAATTTTTTCTTTCGCTGCTTGATCTTGTATAAAACAGTGTTTGACTAAATTTTTGAAAGTCCCACAACATTACATTTCTAGGTTAGAAACTTCAACTTGTTACGGGGTTCTTGTTGGTTGTCAATTCTGTGAATGTTACCACCATCCAAAAAGTTCTAGAAAACATTGTTGTATTGTTTTGGGTATTGTGTTGAGTCTTGCATATCCCGATTTATTTCTAATAAGAGGGAAAATAAAATCAAACGAAAGAACCTGTAATGGAAGTTCATTCTCCAAAACTTATCTTTTTTTGTGGGTCATATTTTAATTTTTGGCATTTCAATATATGTATAACCTTGTGCAAACATGGGTGTACCACAGAGTTTACACAGATGACCAACCGTTTGTAAATGGTTGGTTTAAAACATTATATTCAAAACCTTACACCCACACACTATTACTTATATAGCAATGGGGAGATTCACAAAGGTACAGGTTCAAGGAATGTTCTCATCGCCAATTTCTTTGTTTCCAGTCTTGCAAAGCTAAATCCATCTCGATATTTGTAGAGGTCATAGAAATCTCTCATAATGTCAAAAGTGTGTTTCTTAGAAGATATGAGCAACGGTGTTCGGTTTAAGAAGCTCCCAATTTAATTCCTTCATCTTCTCACGGATCATGTCTTTGATGTGACTGAGAACATCCTCCTCAGTTGAGCAAAGATTTTCTTTCATATTACACGATATGGGGGACGCTTGTTCTCCACGGCTCCTCTCTTTACCATACAAAGTAATTAATCTCTTGCAATTCAAATTCTAAACCATAACCCGTTTGAAACTCCACACTATTGTTGAATGCAATGGAAACATGTTGCATTTGCAATCGATTTGATTTCAATAATAGAAGGAAGGTGGCAGTTCACATGGTAGTCGCACATGTCACCTTGTAAGCGAAGGATGGAAGATACCAAAGCATTGAACATCAAAGGAAAATAAAATTCTTGCAGGATGTGAGAAGGAAAAGGAATATTCAATGTAAGGATGGGTTGTCTGCATCTTCCCACAAAGATTGTGTTATTTATGTTCACAGCTTTCTTAGCCAAAGAGAAACCCACCCGTATGCTTGCTCAGAGAATAAATAGCTTCCTCAAAATTTGTTTATGAGCAAACAAAGACAAAATCTATCCACCATCAAAATAGAAAAAAAGTCAAGCATACCCCTAGAAGAACAGAATAAGCTCTGATCACTCCTGTGAGACGAAGATGGTAAAGGAGACCTACATATTTAAGAAAAAGCTTGGTCGTGAAGTTGTTCGACGAGGAAATCAAATTGGAGAAAGACATAAACATATCTAATGCAACATAGAAATTATCCACCCAACTCATAAAATAATGTGAAGCACATGGAAAAGTCTCTAAAATCCTTAGAAACTTACCCAATTCCTTGAACCCTTCAGGCCTCCATGCTTGACTATGCTTCTCCTGTGAAAGGGACAAGGGATGAGAGTGTATCAAGCGTCATATAATAACCTGCAACATAGTACATTCCACAAAAAAACATAGTTAGACAGTGAAATCTTTGAACAAGCAACCTGGATGAATGAAACATAGTACATTCCACAAAAAACATAGTTAGACAGTGAAATCTTTGAACAAACAACCAGGATAAATGAAACACTGGAAGAATTCTATTTGAACAAAATGGATGAATTTGAAAGTGTTGTGAAACCAAATTACTAATTATTGGTTTATTGAAGTGCACTATTGTATATGTTGTAGTTGGTAAAACCTCTAGCTATTGGATTTTAGAAAATGAGGATTCTTGTGCATTTTACACGCTCTAGTTTAATTATCCCCCAAAACGCATTCATTTTATAGGTCGTACCAGTCCATTGTAAAAGCATGTGGAATGGGCTTGTTTATACAATATGAAAAAATTTAAGTCAAACATGGCCAGAGTAATTCCAATTAGATTGGTCAAAATCATTTAAAATAATATAATCCCTTCTTTTAGAATAATTACATCGTAAGGCGTTTCAACAAGTGGGAGTCAACTCCCCGAATTTAATGTTTTTTTCATTTTCATCCATAGGATGCTTTCATCCGACGATTGAGGCCTCGTTGATCGTTGATTTCTCTTTGACGCGGACTCGTCAGCACGACAATCATCAAATCAATAATATTTGTATGCGTGTCAACGGCCACTACTATTCCCATCTCATCAAAAGCATTACTACTGCCTCTGATCTTTGATACTTCAACTGTCACCACGTTGTCGCCACCCTCAGTGGTTGTGGAGCCCTGTTATTGCAAAGTTGAGCTAGTGCCTGTACCCTCCTGAGATTGAGCTCATTTGGGTTTGTTCAATTCAGATTCCAACTGCTTATTCCTTTCTTCAAGTTCTTCAGCACGAGACTTGAGTTCTTCAGAATGAGACTTGAGACTCGTTAAATACTTCGTCATAGAGGACAATATGGAATCTTTGTATTTCTGCAAATATATCAACACAAAAAACACATTTTTTTGGACCTTCTTCTGACTAATATTTAAGGGAAGAACTACTGCCTAGTGTACACACAGAGTCACAGAGATTAAATCCGAAGGTTAATGGATATTCATTAATCTTCATTTGATTGAAACAAAAACTGTATTTTCATGTAACGTACCTTTGAGCCTGGAGGAATGACTGAACACAATGTTTCGAAGCTCTCAGAAATCATATGATGAATCAATATTTTGTCTCAGAAATCTTAGGATGAATCAAGATTTTGTCTCCTACACATATTGTACATACAGAACCCATAAATACATCCTCTGTTCAATCCAATCTGCTATTCACTTCCAGCTTTTCTCACATAAACTTCTAGTGTTTCTCACGTAGCGCCTGTTCTTATCTCCAGACGTATATGCTATTGCCTCTGCCTGGGACTGTATTATTGTACTCCCAAACTTAAGATGTGAGACCTTCCTTGCTGAATTGGGTATAAGGTGCCATCTCCAATTCAATTCGATTCATCACAGGCAAGAACATAGCAGTAATGGAATCATGCAAGAACGGAGTAGTAATGGAGTTAAAAACAACAACGGTAGCAGTTTTTTCATAGTTTGGAGGAGACAGTGTGATCGTCAAGAGAAGATCTGAAACGTTTATCCCTTGTTTTCCTTCTTTAACAGACCTGCAGTCAAATCAGAGGCTTGTTTCTCATTCAAATCAAATGGACCTTTACAAAAACTCAGTAATCCTGCACAAATTAGCAATAGCCTACCCATTAGGAAAATAGACTCCATGGGTACAATTTTCATGAGTTTTTGAGCTGGTTAATGTAAAGCCACCACATTCTAAACTTCAAAATCGAACTGATATTAGAGGTCACAGACGCCTAGCCCCGGGACTGCCAAATGTTCTGAATTTATTCTTTCATGTTTTTTATTATAAAAACCATAGATTAGAAATCTACTAGAACCTAACCCAACAATAACCAAATTGTAGCGACAACAGATATTTGGCAGAAGTTATTTTGTGCTTGTTTGAATTCTTTGCCTGTCAAAATATACGAAAAGAAAAGCAACGGTTGGAACATTAAACTCCTACGTTGATGTAACTACACAAAATTGATGAGAAAACTGCAAAATTGATGAGAAAGTGTATTCATGGTGTGCTAAGCTCTGCAAATTTATGTAAGAAAACTGCAAATCACCTCAGAGAAAGTGTATTCATGGTGTGCTTCGATGGTGGGTTTTTTCATGCCAAGTGTTATAACACTCCTTACTATCTACCGTATGGACACGCGTCGGAGGGTACTATGGACCGTATGGACACGCGTCGAAGGGATCAGTGACTCTTGTTTTGGATCTAGAGTGGAAATGGGATATGGCACCGGATCTGTTGCTAGCTCCTCTATTATGATATGAACATGGATACATAAGGCATTTATACTTTATGTTTTTACCATTACGCTTAAAAAAAGAAAGAGTTTCCCCTGTTATTCTACCAGTTGAAGTTACCAGAGTTGGTGTCTACGAAGGTGTGTTGTCGATTACACTTGCCTTATTTGTGGTTTGCTTGATCCCTATCGCTTCCCCATCAGGGTGAAATGATCAATACCGAGGGCGCAAATGTGGTTGTTGCTTGTTTGAGCATACTCTTCGCAAATCACCTAAGAGAAAGCATATTCATGGTGTGCTACGCTCTGCAAAATGATGGAATAACATCCGTTAATTGATGTAACTACACAAAATTGATGAGAAAACTGCAAATCAGTACCTCACAGAAAGCGTACTCATGGTGTGCTTCAAAGGAATTGATGAGAAATTGCAAATCGCCTGAGATAAAGCGTATTCATGGTGTGCTTCGATGGAATTGATGAGAAACTGCAAAATCACCTGAGAGAAAGCGTATTCATGGTGTGCTACGCTCTGCAAAATGATGGAATAACATCCGTTAATTCATGTAACTACACAAAATTGATGAGAAAACTGCAAATCACCTCACAAAAAGAGTATTCATGGTGTGCTTGGATGGTGGGGTTTTTCATGCCATCTGCACAAAATTGATGAGAAAATTGCAAATCACCTCACAGTAAGCGTATTCATGTTGTGCTTAAATGTGGGTTTTTTCATGCCATCGGGGCCGCATGCAAGATGGGCATGCAGTGTTACTATTATGTGTACACATCGAGTATATGGACATGCGTCGAAGGGCACTTAAGGTTTAATACAAACTCAATGTTTGGGCTAGCACATGGTCATCGCTAGAATCGTGGGCTAAGTGCAGAGAGCTAGAATCGTTGCCGTTGACGATAGGAGAGCTAAAAGATCTCAAGCATTTAGATTTGGAATGATGCTCGAGGTTAACAGGGATTCCACGCAAGATCTCTCAACTTACTTCATTGATCAATTTGAATTTTAGTAACAGCAGCACATTGAAGATGGAGGAAGGCAGCAGTGGTGTTTGTAGTTTAAAAGATCTCGCAAATCTACCAAATTTGATGGAGTTGTACGTACGTGTAAATGCAGGAAGCAAAGTAGAAGCAGGACTAAAGTCGGGAATAAAGGTGGGTCCAATGGGAAGTTGGGTGGAGATGAGGCGCTTGACTTTGGATTTCCATGTAGATGACGAAGATGATGTAGTGGAGGATCTTCCGAACGACATGCATAACATGAAGAAACTGCAATCATTTTATCTTTACCGATACTGCGGAACAAGTATGCCCAATTGTATTTGTGATTTTAACCAATTGGAGGAAATACACTTATCCAATTGTTCACAACTACAAGAGCTTCCTCTCTTGGAGAGATTGCCAAATTTAAAGTGGTTGGTATTACACGACTGCTGTAAGTTGAAGGAGTTGGGGAAGAGCGGTTGGATTTCCCATGTTAGAGATGTTGGAACTATCCTTCTTACGATCGTTAGAGAGTATGGCAAGCCCGTCATCAAACATTCTAGATATATCTAACAATTTTAAGTTTTTCTTTATATTTTTTTGAGATGTTTTCTAATGATGTCCATTAACCTACCCTCTTTTTTTATATTATTAGAATTTGGACAATTTTAAGTTTTTCTTTATATTTTTTGAGATATTTTCCAACAATGTCCATTAACCTACCCTCTTTTTTAGGTGAGATTCAAAATGCTATAAATTTCATATTAATGATCCACATTTAAGGAATGTATAAATAAATTATTCATTGTTTCTCTTTATAAATTTGAAATATTTTTATTTATTTAGTAGATAGATCCATAAATTTATGCAATGTTACTTGATTGTAACATAAGAGCTACAAAAACTAACAATCCATTCTCATTTGGATGAGAGAAGAATACTTGTCATGATTACTTTTGAAATGCCGATAATGTAATGGCCAATTATGTAAAGAATATAATGTCTTGTTGTATATGTCCACATCTCCTTGCTTAGCTTGCAACACGGTGTTCTTCTATTGCACCCCTAGGTACAATTTCTAGTTACACTGAAGATGTTATTTAGGGGATGCTCTTAGGTGAAGGTTTTGTCGTCGACTTGTCGTCTGTAGAAGGCCTATGAGGAGCCTCCCTGTGTCGTCACTTCATTGACTTTTGACTCTAGGTGGCTTTAACCCGAATTTAACGGGAGGAAGAATCCTTGCAGTTGCATCTCCTGGTCGAGGAAGAAGCATTCAGTCATCAAATGAATATAGTAAGGTAAGAAACAATGGAGATTCTGCAATTCATCCAGGAAGTAGCAAGCAAGACGTCTGTGTGTGGAGTATGAGGTTAGGCTATTGATTTCTTCCTTCCTTCATTCATTGTGGGATGATGGATGAAGTGGGCGAAGAGAACGATAAGGTCAGGGTAGGGTTTTCAAAGCACTTGACCTCCTGCAACAAGAAGACTCGTGACATAGCAGTCAAGCTCCTCGGGAGATGGCTGGAAGCCCAAACCCACGTCTCTGATATTGACTTCAAGAAAATCTGGAAGGCCCTCTTCTACTACGTTTGGCACGCCGATAAGCATGAAGTACAATCCCATCTCATTGACAAAATCGCTTCCCTCATTTTAACTCTCAACCTTGCACTCGCTCGGCACTACTTCCAGGTTTTTCTCTTAACCATGGTATGAGAATGGAGTGGAATTGATCATCTGCTCACCCGATTTCTTCTTAAGTCACACTGCTCATACAGCTCATACACGTACAGGTTCAGACGGATTCACCACATCTATATCTTTTTCGGGATCTCAAACCTTTGTCCACAACCCAAACTTGGCAAGAAATACCTTCTTAGGTGTCACTACAGAGTCCATACTTCATCATGGAGCAAGAAGAAGGAATTTTACTTATAAATTTTAGCATTCGTAATTAAATTTGTGTTATCACATTTCCACTCGGCTATCTTTTCTGTCGATCTTGATCTGGTTTTCTATCGTCATGCTCCCTGATTTGAACAGATGTGTGAAATCGAGTTGCATTAATACACCTCTTCGATGTTCTGAAAGGGAAGAAACAACAAGCGCTGCCACATAGAGAGAAATAAGCAGATCCTGATCCTGAGAGGAAGGAAATTAAGCGATTGAGCATTGATCGAAATCATCAGTTATGCCTGTTTCTCTTGGATCATATTCGCACTCATGGATTCCCATTGTTTCCCTTAGTCATGGCAAGCATAAGAGGTCAAGGAGCATGCCATCCTCCACATCCCACCCCACCCTGGGTGATTTTCAGAACCAACTTGGAGCTAAGGTGGAGATCATACTTATGTAACAACAAGTACAGCAGCCAGAGCCGTATAATTTTTCTGCAGTTTGGCTTGGAACAGCAGCCAGAGCCGTATAATTTTTCTGCAGTTTGGCTTGGACAAGTTCTGGATGTGGAGTTATTTATCTATTCCAATATGAAGGATTTGTACCCACGCATGCAAATAGAGAACAATTTAGATGGAAACTAGTTGAGCAAACATATAGAGGACCTAGTCAATCTGGCATGAAGAAATGAAGAAGCACAATATGGCAGGACAGATAGCCCTCCACAACTTACTTCAGGCCAGTTCCCAGCTTCCATGTGCATTTCTGAGAAGAATCCTGAGAGCCTCATTCTCCTTAAACTCAACTAGACAAACTGCACACTCCATGGTGTCTATGAGCTTCTTTGCTTTAGTGAATCTGCACAGAGGAATGGATCTGATCACAGCTTCATCGAGGCCATATGATTGAGTGATTATCTGCCAACCTTTCGGGGTCTTGGAATCCTTCCAGTGAATAAGCATCAACTTGTATATTCTCTTTAGAGTCCAAACACCTACGTCTCCTCCTGAAAAAATGTCTCCATCGAGAAGCTTTGCAGTGCTTTGGCAAAAATCTTGTAGTAACCTACCACCAGTAAAGCGCTGCCTAGAACTACAACAATGACTATTGGGATAGGTCTAATGGTGGTGGCGGCGTAGTTTTGCTTGGTGGGTCCTTTACTTATGGTTGCATCTAGTGAGGTTCCCTATCCAAACTCATATCTACCTGCTGAAATTTCCCTTGGACAGGATTGCTCCGGAAGCAAACTCATGGCGAATTTCTTTAACAGATTTACTTCAAACCTATAATTTTTTTGAAAATACATAGATGTAATTAGTTACTATGTTTGTGGAGAATGAAGCATAATAAACCCAATGCAAAATCATAAATAACGCCATTACAAATTCAGAGTGAATTGATTTAACTACACAAAATTGATTAGAAACTAGAGAAAACGTATTCATGGCTAAGCTTTGCAAAATGATGGAATAGCATACCCATTAAGAAAATAGACTCCATGGTTACAATTTTCATGAGTCTTTGAGTTGGTTAACGTAAAACCAACACATTCTCAACTCTGGAATTGAACTAATATTGAATCAAAGACGGCTAGCCCCGGGACTGCTAAATGTTATGGATTTCTTTTTTCTTCATTCAATAATAAAAATAGAAATGGATAATTTTTTTTTTTTAAAGCAGGTAACATTCATGATTCATAATATAAATTGAATTGGTCTCATAATTAACTTCAACCTATTCACCATCACTTCTCTTTTGAATTCTTCACATTCCAATTTTTGTTTTTTGGGTGTATTATTTCGAGGACAATTCATTTGCATAGTTTGAAATTGGATTTCATTTTCTTTTGTTTTGGTTGTTTGATTGTTTTAATTTGACATTTTAATAGTTTAATTTTGTTTTCACACTTTACTTCTTGCACTTAGGACTTAGTTTAATAACAACACTTCGATTTTAATTTTAGTTTTGCTTTCATTTAGTTTGAAGTGTGTTTTTTGTTGTTGTCATTAGGTTAGAATGGGCTTTAATCATGCACATACAATGTCTGTGCCTCAAAGCTTATGAGCCCCACTCGATAATTTAATGTCAAAATAATTAGCATATAGTTTCACTGACACTTACCTAGAAAAACTATAACAAGAACAAAAACATATGTCACACACATCATGAATTGTAACCAAAAAACAACCGACAATGATAGGAAAACATTATGATAGTGACAAAATTTCCAAAACACAAATCCTATCAAATCCTAAAAGAAACACAAGCAACAATACCAAACCCATCAAAATTATATATATATATATATATATATATGCACAACAACAAAAACTTCATTTTAAATCTCAAAGACGACTAACGAACACACCACCTTTTGCTAAAAGCGTTGTTTCACAGGCACCCTTGCAAATTTGGTTGTTGGTGGGCTGCAACAAAGGAACCCTGGAAGAGAACAACCACTGACAGAAGCCGAATCTTTCAGTTCAAGTTATTTGCATCCTAAACACAAGGAAAACCCAGCTCAAGCACATTAGAGGAAATTTGGGATCTAAAATGGGCCTCATAACAAAAAGATCCAACCAAAATGGGCCTCATAAAAAAAGAGCCAACCAATAGAATTTCAAGAAAAGAGTAAACTATAATGGTTGTCTTGACATATTCTATTTCTCTTCTTCGTATTTTTAACACATCTCCCTGTGGTTTTACTCAAATTTTGAGTCGGGGCACTTGTTGAATGCCAACTAATAACCACACTGAATACTTTTGATGGACCCCACCCCATGAAAAATGAGAATTACATTTAAAAACATGTTACTTTGTTTCAAGCAGGAGCACTCGTTGGATGCGGAATTCGATCCAGCATCCAACGAGTACCTGCACTGCATACTTTTGATGGACCCCACCCTATGAAAAACGAGAAATACATTTAAAAACATATTACTAAAAAGTAAAGTAACATGTTTTTAAATGTATTTCTCGTTTTTCATTGGATGGGGTCCATCAAAAATATACACTGCGGATACTTGTTGGATGTTGTGCATCCAACGAGTGTTGCCACTTGAAATTTAAGTAAAACTACATGAAAATATGAAAAAAAAAATATTTTCTCTCCATTTTCCAAAGTTCATAAAAATGCTAACATTTTCCATGCTAAATAACTAGAAACAGTATCTTTGCCACTAAATGCCCACTTGAACACTTATTTAGAATTAAGTGCTCCCAACCAATCTGTACAACCAACATTAATCCTTGAGCAACAACTAATAACACCGACCCAAAACACATCAAACTATTGACATATTATTCAGGCTCCGCGCGTGAGCATTGAATTGTCTGCTCAGCGATGATCCTAAATTGATGACACATACCTTGGGTAGAACAAGATGTAAATTGACGACACGTATCCTTACAGACTGGCACCCATTAGTGGCGAAGATAAGATTTCTTATGAGAACGATAGCCTACGTCACCACACCGCAAATGCTTAGAGCACATCCCACAATTTTATTTCATTTTTCGATGCTATTTAAAGCATAAAAGCATACATTAAATCCAATTCATCTACACACAACCTTCACTCAAAATAGAATAATCTCCAAAATATCTCCTATTTAGTAATTAATACCATTTAATTAATTGAGAATTAATTCAAGTGATAGTTAAATAGTTCTTAGATTATGAAGTGTGTGACACCTTTTGTTTAATTGAGAATTAATTCAAGCGATAGTTAATTAGTTCTTAGATTATGAAGTGTGTGACACCTTTTGTTTTAATATGAATAGTAGGTTTAAAAGACTGTTAGGTGGGAGATAACAATTGTTAGGTGCTATTATCAAGGCTTTTTAATGAATAATAATTTCTATGAAATTTGGGGTTGACAAAACAAGCTTTTGTGGAGTTATGATATTATATGTGATAATGTTGAGGCATTTAAAAGAATAAAGTATTTTTATTATAATATTGAAAGTGATAATATTGAGGCATTTAATAGAATAAAGTATTTTATTGAAAGCCACTTATATCTAGAAAATCTAAACTTGGGTACGTTTGATTGCAGGTCTTGTCGACTATCTTTTCCTTATAAATATAAAAGATGCGATAATGTGCCGTTTACTTGGTTATAACCCTAATATAATTATGTAACTATTACTGGAATCACTATAGGTTTCGCTAATATATATATATATATATATATATATCATCATTTTCGCAAAATAAATAATTTCTTGTATTGTTATTCTGGCATCTTGCTGGCCTGGTTGTAGTTTGTTCTGTTTTCATTACTTTCAAGAGTTAGGGTTTCAATTTTTACCCATTATTTGTACTCGATGGATGAGAACAGCGTCAATGAACTGATGTAAGTGTTATTCATGTTTGTTGTTCATTAAATTCAATTGATCCAATACCGGCCTGTCTTTGTTTTTCTGATTAAATTCAATCGATATCGATCCAATAACGGCCTGTATTTGAGGCCCATTTGCATCAATTGTAATGTTTGCAGGGAATTAGGAGCTGGCGAGACATGGCACGGCTCTGTTACAAAAATAATGAAATCTTCCTGTGAGAGAGTATGGAAGTTGAGTGCAGATTTTACAAGTATAAATAAATACGCCAAATTCATTGACAAATGCGACCACGTGGAAGGAGAAAGGAATGAAATCGGGTGTGTGAGATACTGCAGTGGAGTCGAAGCTGGGAATGGATCGGATGAACAATGTATGGTATGGGCAAAGGAGAAATTGTTAACAATGGATCATGTGAATCACTGTTATAGTTACTCTATCATCGACGGAAACCTGGGAATGGAAGGGTATGTAGCCAACTTCAAAGTATACAATATCACCCATGGTGATGGAAACTGCGTTGTAGAATGGAGTTTCCAGGCCGATCAGTCAAAATACTATGAAAAGGATCAATTTATTCGTTTCATAACAGGTATGATAGAGCAGATGATCCAAGGGCTTGATGACACAGCTCGATTGGAGGACTCTACATAATTTTACTTTCTTGTTTTTCCTTTTAACAGGTTATAGGTTAAAATCTAAAAGTAGGATATGTATCCTGAAAGGCTTGGATCAAAAGAGTCTACATGGTTTTAGTTTTATGTGTTTTTTTTAAAAGAAGTTATAGGTTTAAATATTAAGAAGGATTAATTATTGGAGAAGATAAGTTTCAGCTATTCTAAAGCTGGGTTTGTATATCCTACTTTTTTGGTTATTTTGGTTCACTTAAGAGGCTTGAGATATTTTTCAGGTATCATTTTGGATACTTTGGGTTGGCTTTGGTTACCTTGAGGGCTTGATATCAGTACTCTCTCTTGAGCTTCTCCTTGGATAAACTAATGTGGATTCTTATTGTCTCTTCTATGAACACATCTGTTTGATAGGTGTTGATTGCTGTATGGTGAACTCTATGTATGCTCTTTCTCCTTTCTGCTGAATATTGTAAGCCTCATGCTTTTTTAACACTTAAATCCGTGACTCAGTTCAGATCTAAAATAACCAATTAACTTTGATTCAACTATAAATATCAAAGAAGAACTATTTTTCTTCCTATATGAAAAGGCTTTATGAAACAGCTAAATAATAAGAGTGTACATATACATAGTTTTTTAGTGTTTTCTTTTATTTTTAATAAGTTTAAATTTATTTTTAATTTTTTAGTGTATCTTGTTTCTTTTTAATAAGTTTAAATCTATTTTTAATTTTTTTAGTGTTTCCTATTTCTTTTTAATAAGTTTAAATCTAGAAAAATAAAATATGTATATGTCTGTAGACTTTTAGTGGTTATATAGCTATACAAAAATAGTAAAAAAATCCTATACATCAAATTGTTATCTGTCCAAAAACATATTCCTCTTATTAGTCCCTACCCTCGGGCCAGCAGGGACTATATGATCAGGCTTGCCGTCAATTTAATTAGCTTTACACGTAAACCAATATAGTTATAAAAATTTTATCCAAAGTTTCGTCCCCAAAAATAAGTTGCAACTTGTTGTATATTGTTTTTTATCGAAAGTTTTCACACAAAACTAAACTAACAACTTGTTTTATATTATTATGACCAATCCAGTGATTTGAGGCCTTATTTGGCCTTAAATCGAGGCCATCAATGCTAAAACAATGCTGAGACTCTATAATTGTGTGCGGCTTTCGATCAAATATTATGATTTTGAACTAATGTTGAGTGTTATTTAACATTAGTTGACAAGCATTAACTGTTTGTACTTTACTTACCCCCGTTGTTATAATTTTCTTTCTCTGCCATGGTCACACGTTGCAGGTTGTTGTGTCTCTACCATGGTCACACGTTACAAGTTGTTGTGTCCGGATGTGGTTTTTGGGTCTTGCATGATGGACACGTGTGCAAGCCATGCAGAACCCTATTGCTGACATACTTCAGCTCAATGGTCCTTTGGTCAGGTGGAACTGACGTTGCTAAGAGGGTTGGTACATGTTGAAGACTTCAATCAACTGTTGTTGCAGAGGGTGCAACCAATTTGACTCCTTTTTGGATACTGGTTACAACTGCTAATAATGAGATTAAGTGAATTCACGATGATGCAATGGCAATGGATCCACTTTTTTTGGGCTGCTTTCACTCATTCGTTTCACAATTCCTGCAAATACAATTTGGTGGAGATCGGGACAAGAAGGCAAAGTCGACGTTATTGCAAAAGTTTAAGGAATTTCTGGAAAAACTTGTATTGCGAGTTTGTCATTTTCTCCCTGCTCTGCTCTTCCATCTGGTGAACGCTAGTCTCTAAAGGGAATCAGAGCAGGGCAATTGGCAAGCGCTGGAATTAAATTCAAATCGTTCTCCAAGTTGCCTGGTAAGATCCAGTTGGAGAAATATTCCAATATTCTCTACCTTCTGCAAATCATTGTGGCTCGTCCCTTCTTGCAATTATTGAGTTTTTGTCAATAGTGTGAAGAATATATAAACTCATAACATTGAAGGGCATGGACTAATATTTATCATTACTCACTCTGTTTTTAGACACTAAAAACCATCCAGGACTGAAAATAGAAAGAAATATAAAAAAGCTAATCAAGTTTAACCATAAAAATAGATTTAGCTTATCAAGATTCTATTAATGTTGATGACTCTGAATACCAATGTTTCCATATGGGACAGATGGGAATCTAATGGCATCCTGTTTGTTCTACAATGGCGAAGATCAAGTACAGAGTAAGCTAAAAATAAATAAAGCTTTTAACATAAATAGAAGGGAAGGGAAACAATCAGAATACCTGGATTGTGCCACGAGCTTTGCTTGCCTCCTTGAATTTTTTGTTGATGAAGAAGGAACTCCTAGATATTGGCAAGTTTGCCAAGCTTAAAATTGCTTATCTGCTCTTATCTCGGAGATTCGTCCTGTATTTATAAGAATTCGAGGCATTATTGGCATCCGGCAGACACAATCTTTGACTAAGAGGCCACAGGAGACAAACTTCTCAATCAACAATTTACCTTATGTGATCACTTTGCATTGCTCAAACTTGAATCTGGTTCTGAGTTTTAAATGCCGCAAAGAAAACCTATTTCAAATAAGTCGCATCTTCGCTAACAACATTTACGAGTGTTTTGTTTTATCATGACATGTATGCATGTTTATGCTTCTCAGTTGTATACTGCTAGAATGATTGAAGACAAGTCTGTTGGTTCTTCAAACGTAGATAGGTGATATGGTGCTTGATTTTTTCTGTCAGTTGTTTTCTCACAAACCCATTCGGATGCATCATGCAAGTCATATATGGAATATGTCGAAAATGGCCCGTATGAATTAACCAATGTAAACTTGAGGGTGCTCTGTATGATTTAAAAATGAGCATTTTTATGTTAAATTTTCCCCTTGTTAAAAAATATGACAGCTCTATAACAAACTTTACACTTTTTGGTTCATAATTTCTCAACTTCAAGCTTATATGAAGCTGTCAGCAATGCTCTTCAAATGCCTCAAGGCACCTCGCATTGTGTGTCAACAATAAGGGACAAGACACCTGGGGACAATTTTCGTAACGCTGAATATGGTCAAAGCTGGCATAATTTTTTTCTAAAATGGAAGATGAAATACCTATGGATATTGTCGAGCTAATGGCTAAAAATCAACATGAGCGAGGTCTGTCAAACCTGAAACGTCTTCACGAAAGCTACAACGCCCAGAAAGATAAAAGAAGATTAAAAATAAATAAAACAGACCTTAGTCATATCAATAAATGTGTAGAGGGAGGAACAGACCTAAAAAAAGACACTTAAGCACCTATGAAGGCACAGCGCAAAGAAACTGGCAAAGTAAACCTGCAGACCTCTTTAAGAAATCACTGCCAAGGTGATTTACTAGTAGGATATGGCCAAATTGATGTTTTCCGGGGTGCAAGAGATATCTCATTCATTTAAAATAAGAAAGGCATCACATCTGGCTCATGTAATGTTCATCCTGTTAGAAATAAATAATTAATCTCGTATGTTAGATGTTTAGTTTGATGTTTAGTTGTAGACAGTTTTCAAACTGCTGTATTCAAGTGTTTCCGTTACCAACCGTCAATGGTCCAATGTATGCTATTTAATACATTAATAAGAGATCAATTGGAGCATTCTCAGTCCATTATATTTTGTATTCTTCTTTCTATATTATTTTCATGGTATCAGAGCTTTAGGTTGCAAGAAGAGATTGATGCTGCACGTGCCCACTTGCTGACCTTGTGTGAAGAATACAGTTGAAAAGTTTCGGTGATCCTCATAAAGTTTCTAGGATTGCTGCAATATAAAGTTCTGAGGACTGCGGCAATAATTATCAGCCTGTTCGGTAATTTTTTGAAAGATAATTTTTCTTATCATGAGTGAGTACAAAATAGATATTTACAACATTACGTGAATGTAAAGCTACTATGGAGAGAAAGTTACATGGATAAATTGGTTATATTTGGAAAAGTAAATTTTGTGAATTTATGGAGTTGCAAAAAGTTTTTACTTTGCAAGTGATTAACCAAAGTTTTTTTTAATCTAGGAGTTATAAGAAAAAAAAATTGGTTGAAAGTTGAAAGTTAACATTGGAATTTATGAAAGATTGGTTTATTTAAACCTGAAAGTTATATCAAATTTTTATTGTGGTTGATCTTTGTGAATAAAACCAATGTCTTCTCGTTCTTGGTCAGTGCAGGCACCAACTTTAGTTGGTCCCAACTATGATTTTTGGAGTGAGAAAGTTAAAGCTATTTTGCAAGGTCAAGGATGTTGGGATTGTGTTGAAATAGGGTTTACAGAACTTGATTCAAATACTATTGCAATCATGTCTGCTGCTCAAAGAAACAATTACCTTTATTCCACTCCATTTTTCTAAAAGAGGGCGTGGTAGAGGACGTTCTCAGTCAAGAGATAAATCAGACCAAACAAAGGAAAAGTCAGAGCAGTCAGGATCATCTTCACAAGATCATAGCCAAAGATGGACAGACAAATCGGAAATTCAATGTCGATATTGTAAGAAGTATGGTCATCATATATCTGAATGTCGTAAGTTGCAGTATAAACATAAAGCTAATGTTACAGAAAGTGAAACTTTTGATGCAATGTTTCTTTCATGTCAAGTTTTTGAGCAAATTCTTGACAAAAATATTTGGTTGCTAGATAGTGGATGTAGCAATCATATGACTGGTCACAAAGATTTGATTTCTAATCTTGATACATATGCTACTACTACAATTAGTTTGGGTGATAATCATTTAGTCAAAGCTTCAGGAAAAGGTGTTGTGCCAGTTTTAACAAAGCATGATGAAGTGAAAAATATTTATGATGTTTATTATGTACCAAATCTCAAGCACAATCTATTAAGTGTAGGACAACTAATGACGCATGGTTATGATATTAATTTCCACGACACTTACTGCAAAATCTTTAATCCAAATAGAGAATTTGTTGCAAAAATATATATGACGAAGAACCGATTGTTTCCATTCGAAATGCGAAGTCGAAATATGTATGCATGTAATGTTGCTAATGCAAATGAAACTGAATTATTGCATTATCGCTATGGTCATTTACCAGTCAAAAGTATGAATTTGTTACAAAAAGAGAGTATGGTCAAAGGATTGCCTTCTTCAATTAATGAGACTCCTTGTGAAAGTTGCATAGTAGGAAAACATCAGCGAGATAGTTTTACATCAGCTTCTTATAGAGCCAAAGATTGTTTAGAGTTAGTTCACACAGACTTATGTGGACCTATGCAAAATCAGTCAATTGGTGGAAGTTTTTATTTTTTGACATTTATTGATGATTTTAGCAAGAAAGTTTGGGTTTATTTTCTCAAACACAAATCAGATACTTTCACATATTTCAAAGAGTTCAAAGCTTAAGCAAAGAAACAAAGTGGCAAATTTGTCAAAGTTTTGAGATCAGATGGAGGAGGAGAATATGATTCTAGAGAGTTTGTTGAATTTTGTAAACAACATGGTATAAAAAAACAAACAACTACCAAGTATACTCCATAGCAAAATGGAGTGGCAGAAAGGAAGAATCGCACCATCATGAATATGGCCAGGAGTTTACTTACAGCAAGAAAATTGTCCAAAGATTATTGGGTTGAAGCAGTTGCATGTTCTGTTTACATACTGAATAGATCACCAACTTCCAGTGTTCATGGTAAGGTACCCGAAGAAAAATGGAGTGGATTAAAGGTAACTGTTTCTCATTTCAGAATATTTGGTTGCGTTTCTTTTGCTCATGTTCCCGAAAAACTAAGAAAAAAGCTTGATGATAGAAGTGAGAAGTACATTTTTATTGGTTATAGTGAATAGTCGAAAGCATACAGATTATATAATCCTGTCACTAAAAAATTTCTAGTAAGTAGAGATGTTAAATTCATGGAAAATGAATCATGGAATGAAATGGAAAACAATACATCTCGTAATCCTTTTATTGAGTTAGATGAGCATCAAGCACCTACAACACACCTACCAAGATTGCAAGTTCCAAGTGAAAGTAGTTCTTCATCTCACAGTGATTCAGATTCTGATCATACACATAAAAAAATGAGAAGTTTGAGTGATATATATGATCAAGATGTAGTACAATTTGCATTTTTCTCATCTCAACCTACTTGTTTTGATGAAACTGCAAAGCAAAAAGAATGGGTAGATGCAATGAATAATGAAATTGAAGCTATTGAAAGAAAAAATACATGGGATTTAGTTGATATCCCAGCAGATAAAAATGTAATAGGTGTTAAATGGGTTTATAAAACAAAACTGAATGAGAAAGGAGAGATTGATAAACATAAAGCAAGGTTAGTTGCCAGAGGTTTTTCACAACAACCTGGCATTGATTATGGTGAAACTTTTGCACCTGTAGCAAGATTGGATACTGTTCGTTTTGTTTTGGCCATTGCAGCACAAAATAAGTGGCCTATTTATCAAATGGATGTAAAGTCTGCTTTTCTAAATGGAGTATTAAATGAAGAAGTGTATGTGTGCCAGCCACCTGGATTTGAAGTCAAAGGACAAGAGCATCGAGTGTACAAATTGAAGAAAGCATTGTATGGTTTGGAGCAAGCTCCGCGAGCTTGGTACAGTAGAATTGATCAGTATCTACTCAAAGATGGTTTTAGTAGGAGCAACAATGAGCCTACTTTATATATCAAGGTAAATCAGCAAGGTAAAATTCTTATTCTATGTCTTTATGTTGACGACATGATCTACACAGGAAACATGATGTTAGATGAATTTAAAGCAGCCATGAAAAGTGAGTTTGAAATGACAGATCTGGGATTAATGAAGTATTTCTTAGGCATTGAAGTAGAACAATCTAATCATGGTATATGTATTAATCAACAGAAATATGCTGCTGATATTTAAAAAAAGTTTAAGATGGAAAAGTGTAAACCTGCTGACACTCCTATTGCTATTGGCATAAAATTAAGCAAGGAAGATTTGGGCACAGTAGTTAATTCTACTTTGTATAAACAACTTGTTGGTAGTCTTATGTATCTTACTGCTACAAGACCTGACATAGCATTCGCAACAAGTTACATTTCAAGGTTTATGGAATCTCCTAAGGATTCTCATTGGAAAGTTGGTAAAAGAATCTTAAGATACATTGCAGGTACAACCACTTATGGTTTGTGGTGCACAGCTTCACCAGATATTATGCTCACAGGTTACACAGATAGTGATTATGCAGGCAGCATAGATGACAGAAAAAGCACTTTAGGATATGCTTTTCTCTTTGGCAAGAATTTGATTTCATGGGCATCCAAGAAGCAGCCCATAGTTTCTATATCTTCTGCAGAAGCAGAATATGTAGCAGCAACAACGGCAGCATGTCATGCAGTTTGGATTAAACGACTTTTGATGGATTTTGGATATACAACAAAAGAACCTGTTTTGGTTTTTTGTGATAATAATTCTGCCATTTCCTTGTCAAAGAACAATGTATTTCATCATAAAAGAAAACATATTGACACCCGATTTCACTTCATTCGTGAACTTGTCAAAGGTGGTGACATTTCTCTCAAGTTTTGTGGTTCTAAAGAACAACTAGCTGATATCTTCACCAAGCCTCTGGGAAGAGATGTTTTTCCGTATCAACGTCAAAATCTAGGCATAGTTAATAATGTAACCCTCGAGATTAAGAGGGAGTGTTAGAAATAAATAATTAATCTCGTATGTTAGATGTTTAGTTTGATGTTTAGTTGTAGACAGTTTTCAAACTGTTGTATTCAGTTGTTTCCGTTACCAACCGTAAATGGCCCAATGTATGCTATTTAATACATTAATAAGAGATCAATTGGAGTGTTCTCAGTCCATTATATTTTGTATTCTTCTTTCTATATTATTTTCACATCCCCCATGTGGCAATCAACCCAATAACCCAATAACCCAATAGTTCATCCATGATACTTTACATACACTTTCTCTGCTCTACACTATATGAATGTAATATTACAACATGCAAGGACACTTTCTCTGCTCTACACTATATGAATGTAATATTACAACATGCAAATACCTTACATGGATACAGGAAGCAGTTTATTATTACTATATTAATATAGGAAGCAGTTTTATTCTATCACGAGCTGAATCACCTCCTGAAACTCCTGGTAGGCCTTCCCTGCTACCTAGCAATCTTCAATGTAACTCCATGCCTACTACCTCTGCTTCTCCTGCAACAACACTCCAAAGATACCAATGTTTCCATACTTAGTTTCAGTTAATACTTCAGGCCACCTCCCAGCAAAGACACGCAGACAAATGTTGCCCATTGAAGCATGTAAATCACCAAAGGTTTACAGGAAGTTTGCAGGCACAATAAAGAGAGAATAAGGCCACAGAAGAATGACTATGTCCAAACCCCACCTCCGGCAATCCACCAGAATGGTCGGGCTCTATGTATGAGCATTTTGAGATAGATGGAAGCGCATTGTAAGATATGGCAAGAGAAGATGTGTGGGTAAGCGCACTAAGCAAAAAATAAAACCACGCAGAGGCACTCTAGGCCAAAAGACGCCTCAACAAGTGAATGTGGGCATGAGAAGGAACTGTTTGGAGCACGGTAGAGCACCAGAATACATGCTCAAAGTATGGGAATATTCGGCAGAGATTGGTATGGTGAGGCATTTCGAAATGCTTTCGCCATGAGCAGAATGAGGCTGGAGCATTCCAAATAGTTTTATTTTATAGTTGTCAGATGATGTATAGACTTATGCATATATTGTAATCTGCAACATAGCCATATTTGGAGTCTATCCATGCAGCTCATATTTCAATGAGTTCAACATGGAGCAAGTTTTAATATTATTATTGTTGTTTGTTCACTCAGTCACAAGAGACCGAGCAAGTGTTTCATTAACTTATTGACACGACTGGGACTCCTCTTGTCACTCATGCATAAGACGAAAATGATTAAATAATATGTCAAATATCCCACTCGCCACTCATGCATACTAAAGTAGATGAAAATGATTAAAATGATTAAATAATATGTCAAATATCCCACTCTTCACTCATGCATACTAATGTAGACGAAAATGATTAAATAATATGTCAAATATCCCACTCGTCACTCATGCATACTAAAGTAGACTAAGATGATTAAATAATATGTCAAATTGTAGACCAGAGTTTGAGAGTGCAGAGATTCAAAGGTTCACAACAATCTACAGGGAGATCCCCTTGAGTCGCCATTGTTAATCCCAAAATTGCGAGGGGCAACTAGAGGGTATTGGAGAAAAAGGGTATCTAGAGGGACTGCCTGAAAAAACTTGTAAATAAAAAAAACCCTAACTCATATTAAAAAAACAGTCATGTGTGGCTGGGTGATAGTAGTGACCTAGTTTACAGTGATTGAAGCAAAACAATCTACATTGCAAGCAGATCGTTTTTTTTAATTTTTGCAGTGGATTTTGTTATAGATTTAGAGGTTTTAATATTGGAATCCCTTTTCCTTACAGAATTTGGAATACTTTGATATTTGTGCTCATTGGTTAAAATGAAATTTTTTTATTCTTTAGATATTCTTCCGTAAAGTTGCATATGTCTGCATTTTGAACCAATTTCACATCAATTTCTTTTACCTGATTTAGTACCCATGAGCCTTTTGTTAAATTTGGTGGAAACCGAATCTGTAGAAATGTAAGGTAGTGTATGTGGGCTGCTAAAGGGATGTAATCTTCATATGACAAATATTGAATGCCGGCAGGTATGAATGTAGGTTGGCTGTTAAATACCTGATCTCTCAATGAAGAAAAATCTCCAGTAGCGGCAGCAGTCTTTCCAGAGAATAATTTATTCAATCTTATATACTTTGTATTTTTTTTTTAAATCATGTTAGGTTATGAGTTACCACATCTCTGCACTCGACTGTAAATCATTTGGCTAAATACAACAAATCTAATTTGGTGTTATGAAATTTCGCTACAGACGTTAGTTGCCATAAACGAGGTCACTAAACAAGCTCTCCTAAGAAATCGAGATTTCTTATTATCACCTTCTCAAACTCAGGTGAATTGAATTATAAACAAAAATACGTATTGATAACTTAGATTCATCCATCCAAGTAATCCTAAATATATTAGCCTTTCAAAGATGTAACTGGCATGGTTATGTGTTCTGAATAGGACAGTAGTAAGTTTCTGGTGCTTTCTCTTGGAATTGGACGAAAACGAGCTAGTTACAGAGCTGCAGAAGCTGCAAAATGAGGACTGTTTGGATGGTTATACAAGGACGATAATGTGCCTATTCTTGACATGTTTTCGCTAGCGAGTGTAGATATGGTGGACATTCATGCCTGTTTTGTGTTTCAAGCCTTTAAATCAGCTCAGAACTATCTAAGGATCCAGGTTCCTTTTTACTACTATGTCTATTTACATATTTGAATATATACTTTGATTTTGTTTGATTATTTTGGTCTAAGAAATTGGCTAACTGGGGTATAGGTATTTCAATGATACAGTCACTGTATAGGTATTTCTCTACCACAAATGACTTTAGGGTTTAGCCTTTGTAGAAAACATAGAGTGCATGTGCCAGGTTTTAACGTCATAAAGAGAATGATGAAGCCAATGGATAGCCATGGCATCATCCCTTTTTACTAGAAGAAAAATAGAATCCAATTTCCCAACTTTGTCTACCTGCAATAGTAAGTGAAATTCATAGGGAAGTTTTAGAGTATGAATAAAGATCTACATACGTCTTCCTGTGTCTTCAAGAATTTCCATGGACGCTACCGGGTTTGTGACTTGCTCTTCCTTTGATACAGATGAAATTTATATCGTATGGATCAAAGGTCCCAAACCAGGTCCTGAACCCGGCCTAAGAATAGGAACAATTATCCAGTACTAAATACAATGGAGCAACTGCTTTTACTTATGTAACGAATACCTGACCTAGAACTACTTCGAACAAGAAAGCAAAATCTTGTAAAATCTCTTATGTAATAACTTGGTTCCTTACCTCGTTACCTTGGGCCTACCGATGTCAGTTCGCAGCCATACGAAACAGACCCAACCGAGTAGCCCAGCCCAGCTATGAGCAACTTTACGATGATTGGCTAAATAGCTTAGTAATTTAGGGCAAGGACTTGTTGCTTAACAACCTCCCTTTTTACATCTTTGCACATGTTTTATAAATTTATACTTATTTATTTTGGTACTTTATATTTTGCATTGCTGTAAAAATTAGCCTCTATTTATTAGTTTTTTTTCAATGTTTTTGCTTATAAAAAAAGATTTTATTTTGAATTTGAATAGTATAAATAAAAGTATATTATTATACTTGAGTATGATGTCATTCACTTGGTTTCAGTGCATTGCACATTCCTCTTGTCTTAAATTATTTATTTATTCCATCCATGCCACAACCAGCAGCGGTCAAATTTGAACCCGTCCGAGCCCTTCTAAAGGGGTTTAGCCTGTCCCAGAAGTGTAACGAAAATTTTGCCCGTCAAAAAAAATTTAAATTTTTTATTTCACCCGTCCACCATGAAGGGATACCTTAACTTAAATATTTCAAAAGAAGGGTAAGCCTTTTAATTTGCCCGTCAAAATTTTTTTCCATTGTAAGTACATGCTGTGAATCTACGAATAGGCAATGGGCAATAATAATTAATGAGTGATGACTTTACATCACATCATGGGATCCTTTTCAAACATATGAATAACCATAAATACCAAATCATTGTGCATGACGCAACAGTTTTGCAATATCGTTCGATCCGTGTGAGTGAGCAACTTCCCAAGGCTTACATAACGCGGAAGTTGGAACAACAACAAATCAAATTTTGAGCACAATTTACAAGCGATTATGACACCAATTAAAAATAATTAAATTTTTTATTTTCAACATCAATGTTTACAAAAAATTTCAAGTCTTATGCAAACATTAATAAATCTCTTAAGATTTATATATATCATCTTTGTGATGACATAAAAAACAAAATGGCTTCTTTACTTTTTGAAGGTTCAATAAAAGAATCTTAATCATAACAAATATTAATAACTCTAATCATCATCTTTAAAACATTTTAATAAAATAATTTTCAAAAGGAGTAGAGTTTGTAAATTAATCAAATCTTGGTATTTTAGAAAACATTTTAATATTATTTACATTTTTATTATATATAATTAATAACCTGTGTAACAATTTATTATTATTTAAGTTTTTTTTAATATATTTATTTTAAAACAATGTAAAAAAAACTATGTAGATAATTAGAATCTTGACATCCATGAAAAATCTTTAACATTATTAAATAAATATTAATAAATTGTAACGATAAAAATAGTATTTTCAAAAGCTCTTTTCGCCTGCTTTATTAAAAAAGGTGCAGGCTTCAACTCTTTTGCATAAAGTCACGCTTAAAATATATAAAGTTTAAAACAATCCAATTGAAATGAATGGATTCATCTCAATATGGGATAAAATGATTAAATAAAATTTGTTATTCAATTAAATATAACAAAGATATTTGAATATATAACAGTTTGAAACGTTCAAGCTGTCTGTAGTTGCAATTTGCAATAATGCTTTGCGTGGGGAACAAGAGACTTATAAATCACTCATTGTTTACAACAATGTGCTCTCAAGCCTTGTTTACAACAAAAAGAAATGTTTGATCTTTATTTTGGGGGGTGGGGGTTGTTTGGATTTGCATTGGGTGTAATTTGTACTGACGCTAACAGTATCAGGAATGGCCGTTAAGGTCGAAAAGGCTAGAAAACAGTATTTATTATTTATATTTATATTTCAAAAGCTCTCTTTATTTGTAAGACTTTCATTGGAGACATTGGATATGCTAATGTTTCTCTCTCTTAGTGCACCTCATGATTTAAATGAGGTAGATTGGAATGGCATTTATGATGTATGGAAACAAATGAAAGCCATAGAGCCTCTTCCATCGGGCTCGATTCATGTTTTCAATGATGTAATCCTAAATGTTTTTGAAGAATATCAAATGAATGGAAGGAAAATATGTTTTCTTATTAATTTTTTAATGGAATTGGAGAGAGATTTGTTTATTGATTAGTTTTAATGAAAATTTACAATGTTTGATGTAGTTTCTGTTTGATATTTTAAAATTATAAATATTTGGAAGGGCATTATTTTATTTTCACCTTTTTTTTAATTGAAGGGCCAACTTAATTTTCAATTTTCAATTGAAGTGCAATTATTTTTATAACCTTTCATCTTTGAAGGGTTGGATGGTTGCATGCCCTTCCAAAAAAAATTAAGACCGGCTCTTCAAATTTGACCACTGATAGCTAGAATCACAAGATAAGCATGACTATAATTATAACTTTATTTAATGAATATGGTTGACTTTGAATAGGCACGGCATATGAAAATGTTTTTTCAGTTGGGCATTTCAAAAGATATTGGCTACATCATACATGGAAATGAATTTTCAGTCGTGTTGATTTTTATGTATGATAGGGAGATTTCACAAGATATTTTGTAGATAAAAATGAATTTTTTATCTGATTTTAAAGGTGAATTTTAAACTTAATATTAAAAGTATAGTATTTTTTTATAAGATTTTATAGAGAAATAATATTGAAATACAAAAATTAATATAAATAGAGAATAATGATGATGTGTTCAAAAGCGCACTTGAGGTTCTCACCAATTAAAAAAATCAATTTTTTTAATAATAAAATATTTTAAATTAAATATTGTTGTATCAACTTTTTATAACATTATAATACTACTTAGTTTTAAGGATAGGAGATTTTTTTTTAATATATATATATATATTTAACCAAAACTATTACCTTTTTCCTTTTATGGAGAATTGATGGGCTTTACCCAATTACAAAAATTCTGAAGTATACAACACCGTGGTTACAGATCTTCTCATTACAAAATCAAGGAATAGGATGCATGACACTAGAACTATCATTCAGACTTAGCATTCCAGGAGAGAGAAGGCAACCTTGATTTGCTTTGAAATTTGTCACCTTATTCAAATCGCGGAGGATATGAAAGGAGGAGACGAAATCAAAATCAATCAAAATAAAGTGTAGTCTTTGCATTGTCACATTCAAATTGAGGTTATTAAATTTTGAAGCCGACTTTAGAACTTTGATAATAATTTCTGAGTCTCCAAAAATATGAATATTTTTATGTCCAGCTGCCTTTGCAATTTGACACGCTTTTAAAAGAGCAAATAACTTTGCTTGGTTATTAGTAAGTTGTCCAACTCCTGAACTAAAATTGGTTTCAAGCCTTCCACCTGAATAAAAAATCAGACCTCCTTCCCCAGCATTCCCGGGGTTTCCTTTTGATGCTCCATCGAAGAAGATTGAGGCTTTTTTTTTCCTTTTTCCACCAAACTGAAAATTCCTCTTCTATGGATCTAATCTTCCAATTTGATTTAAAAACGGGTCTGTCAAGATCCAACTGAAATTTGTCAACAGACAGGGAACCAAGCCATTTATGCTCAACTTCAAGCTTGATGGCATCAATATAAACATTTCCAACTACTTCTAGAAGAAGAGCCTTCACCTTAATTGCTATTCTTTCTGGTTTTGTTACCTTGTTGTTAAAAGTCGAGTCATTTCTAGCTAATCAAATTTTCCACCATAAAAATTTCAGAATAGATTGCCATATTTTCTTCCATTCTAAACTGGTTGAAGAAAGGCTAGGATACCTTGACTTCCAAATCATGAACAAAGTCACGAGTTCAAAATTTGGAGGAACAGGGAGACAAGGAAGCCCGTGCAAGAAGTAAATCTATACTTTCTGGATAAAATCACACCCAACAAAGAGATAAGGAGCAGTTTCATCAACTTTGAAGAAAAAACATCATTTGAAGGGTCCTAAGAATCCACACTTTGACAGGATCTCGCCAGTAAGAACTTTCTGATGCATAAGAGTCCACACAAAAAAATTAATTTTTGGTAAGTTGGGCGAGTTCCAAACATATTTCCAAAAGACTGCACTATGAGAATCAACAGGCTTCTGCATTGAAACAAATCCACGACCAGCAGAGAAGGAGCCAGTGGGACCTCAACCCCACGCGTCTTTCAACGAGGTATGAATGGGAGCTTTTCCAATCAAAATACTCAGCAACGAATTTTTTTGAAGCAACAGAGAGGGATCGACACGTTCACGGAGTTCAAGAAGATCCCACGCTTCCTAGTTTCCTTGACTGTCCCAGCAAATGATATCCGAGAGCCTGAGAAGGCCTTTATTCATCAACCAAAGTCTAATCTCAGCAAGGGAGAAAACAGAGTAGAGAGGGGCATCGCCATTGATTTTATCATCCTGAAGAAGCGCTTTTTTGCCATTTCTTGGAATATGATAGAGGTGCTTGGTAAAGAAGTCAAGACCTTTTCTGCAAAGATTCCACGTAATAGAACCTGAGGGAGAGTTTGACATCTGGAGATTTCTTTGCGATCCACCTGTAAGATATTTCCTCCAAAAGATTTGGCTGGCCGAATTCTTTTTAACTGAGAAGAGTTTCCATAGCAATTTGCCTCCCATAGCTAAATTGACCCATTCCAGATCTATGATTTGCAATCCCCCTTTTGATAAAGATCTTTTAACTAAATCCCATTTGACTAAATGCATTCGATTCTGGTTTCCATTTCCCCCACTCCAAAGGAAATCCCTAATCAGTTTGGAATTTTGGTTCAATATCGATTTAGGGGCTAGGAGAAGGGAAGATTGACAAATAGGAAGAGCTGAGAGAGTTGATTTAATCAAAGTAAGCTTCCCTGCCTTAGTGAGCAAGGGTCCACCCCACGAGGCAATCTCGGCTTTGATCTTGCCAATAATTTTCGGTCATAGAGAAGGATTATTTCTTCCCAAGGTTAAAGGGAAACCCAGATACTTAACCTTATCCCAGCTAGCAAATCCTTCAAAGCCTAAAATCTGAGAGATATTATCAATAGTAGATTGATCTACATTCCATCCAAACATGACACTTTTACGGTTGTTAATTAGTGCGCCTGAAATAATACAAAAATGATGCATGATTTCTGAAAAGAATGTTGCCATTTTGAGAGAAGCCCCTCCCAGAAGCAAAGTGTCATCCGCAAAGAGAGCATAGTTAATAGCTTCGACACCACTAGCTGGGTGAATTCCCGGAATACTCCCTTCATTCTTCATTGCAGTTAACTTTCTACTCAAAGCATTAGCCATTAGGATATACAAAAATGGCAAGAGAGGGAAACCCTGTCGGAGGCCCCTGGAAGCTTGAAAGAAATTAGTTGGTCTGCCATTAACCAAAGGTGCTATCCATGTCTTATCAATACAAGCTTTTATCAAATTTATGAAAGCGGGACAAAGACCAAAAGAATGGAGAACTGAGTAAAGAAAAGATAACTTTAACATATCAAAGGCATTTGCCATATCAAGTTTAATTAGCATGCCCTTCTCCTTTCGATGGAAACTAGAGACCATGGCTTCCTAAACTTGGTTCACACTGTCTAGAATATGCCTTCCTTTTACAAACCCTCATTGAAGTGGAGAAATCAACTTCCCAAGAAAGATTTTGAGCATGTTAGCTAAAAGTTTCAAGAATATTTTGTAAGAAGCATTACAAAGTGAGATTGGTCGGAATCAATCAAAAGAAGAGGGGTTAACTTCTTTAGGGATAAGAGCAAGGAAAGTGGAGTTGGTGCATCCACCCACTTTTCCTTTTAACTAGAAAACTTTGATCAATCTGAAGAAATTATTTCATGATTATAGACCAGCAAACTCTGTAAAAATGAAAAGAGAAACCATCGGGGCCTGGGGCTTTATCCGGCCCCATAGACCAAATAACATCGATGATCTCTTTCTCCGGAAAAGGCTGTATTAACTCTTCATTTTACTCATCCCTCACCAAACAGGGAATATTAGTAAAAAATTCTGAGGTTAAATCAGAATCTATAAGTCCATCTTCTTTGTACAAGTCCTGGAAATGTACTTCAACAGCTTGCTTTATTTGAGAATTACCTTTAATAGTGACACCAGACAGAGAAGTAATTTCTGAGATATGGTTTAGGGAAAGCCTAGCTCGACATTGTTTGTGAAAAAAGGATGTATTTCGGTGTCTTGCTTTCAACCAAGTGCTTCGAGACTTCAATCTCCAATATTCTTCCTCTTGTCTGAACGCACGAAAAAAATTAAACCAAGCATGTTTCTCTTTTTCCAATAAGGAAGAAGTAATTTATGATTCTTCCATTTCCAATTGGATTTCTTCCAGCTTTTCCAGAACCTTTATTCTTTCCCTGATAGGATTTGACTGAGAGAGTTTGATCCATTCCTTTAATGCAATTTTGGTGTTTTTGAGTTTCCTTTCCCACACAAAAATCGGTGATCCAAAGACTGGAAGATCCCATGCCTTGGAAATTAGTATCCATATACCCATCCCTGCCAATCCACAGAGGGCTGAACCGGAAGGGAATGGAACCGAGGTCCTCTTCCTCTTCTAGCAGCAACAAAATCGGTTTATGGTTTGAGGAAAGCTTAGGAAAAAATGCTAGAGGAGATAACAATCTTTTTTTCCAACAGTAGAGAACTCTGGACAAGAAACTGGTCTAGCCTAGCAGAGATATTGGTTGCACCAATTCAATTATTCGACCAAGTAAATCTGCCTCTTTTGGGTTTAAAATCAATCAAATCCCAACATGTGATTAACTTCTCCACTGTGTCAAGCATGGGATCTCTCCCACAGATTCCACCTTTCTTTTCCTTAGAATCCAGTGTGATGTTTAAGTCACTAGCAATCATAACATTTGAAATGGAATTTGCAATAATGAAATCATTCAGAGAGGTCCAACATTCACTTTTCTCCTGGAAATTAACAGGAACGTAGAGATTAAACCAGGCAATAAAAAGCATACTAGGAATATGCCAAAGTTTAGAAAAAATCCAATGCTCCATTGTATGAGAATTTGACAGAGAGAAAAGGTTTTTTGTCCACAATGTAGCAATTCCACCCGCAGAACCACGAGCACTCACAGCTATCCCATCACGTTTGTTCCAACTCTTTTTACTTAAGGACAGAAGGGAGTCTTTATCTATTTTTGTCTCTTGGAGCAGCATAATATCTGGAGAAGCCATTTTAATGAGATCTTTTACAGCTTCCATTTTCAGAGAGTTTCCTAACCCTCTACAATTCCAAGAGACAATGTTCATTATTTAAGATTGGCAGAGGGAGCAAAACCTCCTTCTGGAGGTCTAGCCCTGGTATTCCTGGCAATTGACATCTCAATTGTGGCTTGGTTTCCTTGCATCTTCAGGCGCTCAGCTTCTTCCTCTCAAATATTCTTGAGAGGTTGTCGTCCTTTTTTTGAAGACCTTTCAATTGAATCATCTTCAAATGAGCTAGAATTTTCCAAGGTTTTTTCTTTTTTTTGCCATTTTAGCATATGTTGGAGAGTATCCCTTAGCAAGGTGGTTTGTTTCAGCAGATGCTAAGTCATCTAGAGATTGGTCATAAGCTTGGGGAACTTCTCCCTCTTCAAGAACTGAAGGAAACTCCTCAAGGATGCTAAGAGCGTCGGATAGGGGAATTACTTCTTTCATGACTGTTCCAGTTACTGAAGGTTGTTCTTTAGGAATGTTTAAAGCTTCAAAATTGTTTTGGGTTGATATTCCCTTCATAGGAGATTCAATTTCAAGTTGATTTGTTCTGAAGGCCTTACTGCCCTACCCCCCTTCTACTATGTTTCTCTTAGAAATATTTCCTTGCTTTCCTGAACTTGAATTTTTGACTTGGGTCCATTGATCTCCCTTTTCTTTGGTGGCTTCTTCATCTGCTTTCTTCTTGCAAGATCTGGAAAAATGCCCATAGCCATGACAGTGTCAGCACTTAAACGACAATTGTTCATAATCTAGTTCTTGCACATGAGTCCAATCTGCTACATTCAGCTTAATGGCTTCAGGAAGCCCTACCTCCAAATCCACTTCCACACAAATTCGAGCACAAGTGTATTCTCCTCTTCTTTCAGCCCTATCAATATACTTTCCCAAAGTGTTTCCTATAACTTCAAGAGACCCTGAGTTCCAGCAATGAAGGGGAAGATGCAGCAGTCTAACCCATACAGGAACAGTGGAAGGGACATCCTAATTCAGATCAAAATCCGTAGACCACTTATTCAGGTAAAGCCCTTGAGGACCCATGAAGTATGGCCCATTCCTAAAAATTAAATCTCTAACCTTGGAGTTTTCAAAAAGAAAAACGTAATAACCTTTACCTATAAGGCTGTTGCAGATGCCTTCTGAGATGAGAGCTTTCCAGTTTCATTGAACCCACCTTTCGATAGTCTTGGGATATGGCCAAAGACCAGTAAACCAGCCAATCAAACCTCGGTCTACAATGTTCAAAGTTGTTTGGCATCGTTGATCCAAAGGCAGATCCACCAAGGGAATGTTGTCGAGTTTCTTGACAAAATATTGCTGAGACTAAGAGGGCTTCCTGCTGTTGATAGAAGCTACTAGTCTTCTAAAAGCTATGAGATCAAGAGGAGGGGGGGATCCCCCTCCGTCAGCCATGACTTTCAAAGCACCTAAACAACAGAGACAGAGAGCTCCCAAATCATAGAACATATGGAAGACTTGAACGCAACCAATCCCAGAAGGAAAGATTAGACTTCACTAGCACTGAAAGAGGTTTCCAACGCTCGAATCAGCCAAGGAAAATGTTCTTGTTCAAAAGACGGGCTCTCTTCAACCCAAAAAAAAATAGTTTTAGCTCGACCAGCTCATATCTACCTCCAAAAACGAGCTGAGAGCCGAAGCAAATCAGCCTACAAACGAATCACACCACCAAGAACACCACGATTGTAAACAAAAATCCACCAATGGCGCAGGAGAGAGCTACAAGATCTGGAAACCATGATCTATAGGGGCAACGAAACGCACCAGACTTCAGCTAGAAGGAGACCAGTCACTCAAAAACTAGAGAACCAGGCCGTAACGATGCTACTCAGAGCTTGAAAATTTAAAATTTTCTTGGAGCGGAGATTTTTCTCTCGTCTAATTGAACATTAATTCCTTTTAATAGAATATATTAGGGAACTTGTTTTAATCGATTTAATCAGGGATCCTGGTTAATAATAGGCTATATGGAGAATATATAATAAAAAAAAAATTTATATTTTAAGAAATTTGAGGTTGAAAAGGGTATTTTTAATGAAAATAATAAATAATAGATAAGATATTAAAATAATATTATGAATTTTGAAGGCAAAGAAATAAAAACTACTTTTTGTTTTTGTATTTTAAACTTATTTCCGTCTGGATTTGCTCAAATTTTGAGCGAGAGCATTCATTAGATGTGGACTTCAATTCCACGTCCAACGACATTTTTAATGTATTTAGTTGAAAATTGAAAATAAAAAATAATTTTTTGAATGACAAATGTGCCAAGTCAACCATTATGGTTGACTCATTTTAATCAAATTCTATTGGTTCTTCAATTCCAATGCATCAATGACTCATTTTCTTATAACGCCTATTTTAGACCCCAAATTTCCTCTAATGTTTATGTATCGAGCACTATATATTGGATATAAATATCATTAGCATATCACAATGGGAGATGGTGTCTTTCAATTCCGGTTATGTTACTTGTACTTGTACTAGACCTTAAGTTTTGATCATTTTTCAAAACACTACAAGAAGAGATTGTAGTAGTCATTTTTTTACACATGTGAAACACTCCCTATCAATTTAGTATATAAGCTGCATTTCTTTCAGTAGTGTTAACCACACCTTGTATGATGTATTTTTTTTTTGAAAACCTATTTTTTATTTTTGAATGATGTTGTCCACTCGCATCTATTACAGTTATATGCTGATGAAGTTTTTATCTAAGGCATATTCATGCCAAATGAACAATATGCTTCAGATTTTTTTAAATAAAATTTTGGTATGTGATATTTTTTTTTCCGTCCAAAAAAGGGTGCAAAAGATATGTCTCATTGACCTTGGTTTTTAAATGATGCATAAGGAAAGAAACACCTGGAGAATTTTAAAAATATTTAACACTCATTATCTATGTTGATATTTCTAGAAACACCAAGAAGAAAGTAAGAGCTTATAATAGATAAATATTCACAAAGCCCAAATATAGGAACTCTAGAATAAAAGAGAGGATTTGATGAAGAATTTGTTGTTAGGTTGAAAATGTCTATTTTGTACTAGTTCTTATCTAAACTTAATAAAAAATATACAATTAAGACTTAACAAACCTATTCAACATCATTAAATTGTTCAAAGATTTACATTAAATATTAAACATGTATGATGTTTTCATTAAGCATTTATTGCAATGATAGATATAACATGAATTTGGTACTAAGTGACTTAAACTACATGTTTTCATTAAGCATTTATTCAATGATAGGTATAACATGAATTAGATACTAAGTGACTTAAAGGTCAACAAATGTGCTCAAATAATATTCAAATGTATAACCATGTAATGACTAGGTCACACATAGATATATAGTATTACAAATGCAACAAAATAACTATGAATCAATACTTTTTTTTGGTAAGGTTGCACATAAAGTATATTATATCATTAAAAAATTACCGAATTATAGAGTTGTTCTTTACTTGACTTTAAGGTGGTATGAGAAGGTTAAACCACCATCCCAAACTATACAAAGATAATGTCAATCCTATCAAATTTTACAAAAAAAATGGCCCTCCCAACAGAGGGAAAACAAACCCAAAACCATCTAAAAAAACATAGAGTTTTTATACATCATCCCAGCATTAAGATACCTATAAACTAGCAGCTTATCTAACATAAAAAACCAAAAACACTGAAAGGCAACAATTTTTTCCTGGATCAGAGGGACCTATTCTAGCATGAGTGTGAACCATGGACGAAGTCGACACATTCTTTAGTAATTGGGAAAGATTTGTATTCCGAGCTTGGAGAATCCTCAGCTAGAAGCTTCACATGAAGCAGAGTCTGTCTTGTACAGTATGACTGGGTCTCCCAACTCGAAACAATGAATCTTACGAGTAGATTCAGTAACATGTTCAACCAACAATAGGAAGGCACACCATTTTATAGTTGTAGTTTGTATTCAAATTAATTTATAGGTTTGACAGTGCAAAATATACAAAAAAAATTATACACCAGTTGCTTATTACTATATAACACCCCAATGTGATTATTACTATATAACACACCACGTGTGATTCTATTTGCAATACTTTATTTTATTATTTCAAAAAATTTATCTTGTTTTGTGAATCAAGTACTAGGGCTTATGTATGACGCACTAGTGTGTATTACTATATTATGTGTATCTATTGATTCAAAAACATTTTTAGCATAGAATTATTTTATTTATTTGAAAAACATATTTCATAGTTTTTATATTTCATGATGCATACAATTTTTTTTTTATAGAAGATGTCTAATAAAAAATGCAAGAAAAAAAATGTGTTGCAATGAGCATGATGGGAGCACATTTCAAAAAGAGAATAATGCAAATTCCTCTGAAATTTTAATATTTGAATTATTTGCAAGTTTAAATGATGTGTATTGGTTAATGTATGTAATGCACATAAGAAAATGAAGAAACTTAATAATGTTTTTTGGAATCTGAGTGCAAAAGAGCATAAAACCTTTATGGAAATGTTATAAATAGATGAACTATGGGAATCAGAAGGTAATCAAGATGAAGTTTTTCTTTGAATTTTTAATAATAATGTATTTATTAAGATAACCGTTAACATGTTTCAAATTGTAAGGAGCCCCAAGGGGCAAATGGGAAATTAACACACAAGAAAAAGAGATTGGCGTGAAAACATATTTTTTTCATTGGAAAATATACATTATATTACATGATATGACCCTTGGAGTTCATATTCCAAGAGGTCTCTTGGACTCCCATGTGACTCTTGGTCTCCCTTAGACTTGTGGTATTCTTTACACGTGAATGGTGCACAATAATCCTAACACCAAGGACTATGTACTTAACAATTCCCCCCTTAATCTGAAGGGTGTATATGAGTCCAAGAAAAAGAAGAGTTGAATAACTGTAAGTGGACATCTACCACTTGTTGAACATTTCAATCTTGACGATCCAAATTTCCAACCAAGTTAGCTAGAAGCTTGCACTATCTTCTCCTAATACAAGTGCTCTTTGAACGGGTGGTTTTGGCTGACCACCAACTAAAGTGGCTAGAAGAAGATGGAATATTCTACTATGTGGGTGGTTTAAGGTTGACCACCAACTCTCGAACTTGGCATGAAGGCTCATAGGTTTTGTCTGGAACTTGCCATGAAGGCTCATAGGTTTTGTCTGGAACTTGCATGAAGGCTCAGAGTTTCTCTAGCAAAAGCAACATGAGGCTGAATTCTTCTACTGAATTGGTGGTTTTAGGCTAACCACTAACCAACTGGAGAGTTGAAATAGGAAGTGAAAAATAGTAACTTGATGAACCTTTCCACCTTGACAATCTAAATTACCAAGCATGTTATCTAGAAGCTTGCATTGTCTTCTGTTAATGAAGGTGCTCTTGAAACAGGTGGTTTTAGGATGAAGACCAACCAACTGGAGCTCAGTCAGGCATAGCTCTTAATAGGCTCGCTTGTTCTGTCTCATTTGATCTCGCTCACTTGTTTCTAAAGGTCTTAATTTCCCCCCTATTGGGAACAATGTGAGAAGAGGAGAGTCTCGTGTTGTAAACACTAGAGACAAAACCAATGAGTACTCGATGGCATGGTTCTCTTCTGTATATGTGGTTACATCACTAAATTTGGCCTCCCAAACTGGTTGTGGCTCAGGTTATGGCTTCGAAACTTAAAGCTTGACACAATGTTCCCCCCTCTCAAGTGTAAGAGAAAAATCTAGGGAAGAAGAAAATCCTTCATCTACTAGAATATGTATGCCTCATCTACATATAGTTCATAGGGCTTCTTGCAACTCCACCCTTTACAAATATTACTCAAAAGGTGAGGGGTGTTGATATCGGCCGGAAATGCACCCACATACAATATCATTCAACTTTGATACTATACACAAAACACATATGCAAGTACCAAAGAAAATACACTAGAACTTACAAACAAACCATAGTTTGCAAGTTACACTCTTGAATGTTGAACTGATGAATCTACTATACTTGAGTTCTTGTGATGACGATAATCCGCTTATGTATATTTCTTTCAGAGCATCTATAGCAGCAAGTTGCAAATTTGCTTCGACAAAACCAATCCAAATCTTCTCTGGAATCTACATGGGCAGCCAACCGTGGTCCCTTATATGCCTAGAGCATTGTCAATCAACAACCACTCACAATGTCGTTTCTTTTCCACAAAAAAATATCTACAACCATTTCTAGTCTTCAAACTCTACAATCTCAGTACTATTAACTAGCTACAACAGTTTGTGCAAACTTTACTTATTCCAACACAATACAGCCTTCTCAATTCAATGTCAAAGAGACTAAATGACATAAAATTTGAATAATATAATGCTTTTCTAAGAAAATACCCTAAAGCTCCAAAATAAAATAAGTGGTGAACATCTATAGAATGCAAATATACATATAATTTTACTTATCTAAAACAGTAGTCTCTTCAATACCATGCTTTACACACAATTTGATGTAGTTGGAGGCTGCTTACATATACACCAGTGTTCACACCTCTCCCATGCACCACAAATAATTATGCTTGACTTTTTAGGTCCTATGTAAGTTTCCATGTGCAGTTACATGGGTCTCCACAATAATCGCAGGAAACAAATCCACCGTTTGCAACAAATAGTCTTCAAAACAAGCTCCACACTTAGCCAATGCTTTCACCAAAGTTGTAAGAGTCTCACCAATGGATCTCCTTCAAAGGGCAGAGGGTGCAACTTCACTAATTAGCAATCAACAGAAAATTCCATGTCCAACTCCATGGGAAGCAGTCATGTGCATAGCAGCTCCACGATATCTAAGAGTGGGAATAGCACATGTGAAGGAGGTTTCAACACCAAACATGAGATAATGTCTAACAATATGTAGTCAACAACTCCCAAATGACAAGTCACAGCATAATTTGAATAATAACTAGTCTCAGTCGACGAGATGTATTATTACCTCCCGACCAAATATTTAAAACCCAATTAGAAGAAGGTATGACAATTAGCTCATGCTATATTTCCATCTCTTCTCTTCATTATACATCATCCCAGCGCTAAGATACCTATGGACTAGCAGCTTATCTAACATAAAAACCCACAAACACTGAAAGACAACAATTTTTTCCTCGATCAGTGGGACCTATTCTAGCATGAGTGTGAACCATGGACGAAGTGGACACATTCTTTAGTGATTGGGAAATATTTTTATTCCAAGCTTGGAGAATCCTTAGCTAGAAGCTTCACGGGAAGCGCCTTTGTCTTGCACGATATGACTGGGTCTCCCAACTCGAAACAACGAATCTTACGAGTAGATTCAATAGCATGTTCAACCAATAATAAAAAGGCACACCATTAGCACACCATTATAATTATAGTTTGTATTCAAATTAATTTACAAGTGTTTTTAGGAGAATGGTCAATGTGACATGTTAGATTTGCAATAGCAAAAAAGTATCATTTAAAAGGTATTATTCTTAAACATGTTTTATATAATATGTATATACTACTCAAAAATTATGAAATTAATATTTTGGCTATATTTAGTTTCATATAGATATGATATTTTTTTTGTTTTTATTTTTATTTTTATGAAGATTGTGAAAATTCCAAAGGATGTATGAGATGATATTCAAAATATGTTGATGGATATGTCCTAATAAGTGTCCTAGGATATGGTCAGATAAATTAACAAAAGTGCAGAGTCATCCCAACAAAACTGTATATCAAATGTATGTACTTGTTGATAATTTATTTATGTAAAGAGAGTTTAATTATCACATAAAATAATGATTTTCAATTGTTTTGTTGCATAAAAGAAAGAAAAAATGGAACCCATTAAACACATAAGACAAGATGACAAGGAAGAAAAAGGTTGATAAAAAGTTTCTGAGTACTTTTGCTTTCTTACTTTAATTTCATATTTGTTATGATTTGTGTATTTTAGTTAAATTACAATCATTCGTAGATGTATTCTAACGGGTTCTACCATATAAAGAAGACCCATATGATGAATTTATTAAAATTTGGTTAACTATGGGTTGTGAGGATAAGTTGGAGTATCAATGGTTGATTATGCAATATGTAAGTAGTTATGTTGTTTTAATTCATTCATTATATAATTAGTGGAACAACAAGGAACCTTTTACATCAATTCTATAAATTATTTTCCATGGTGTATAAAACTTGAAGGAAACAAATATGAAGTGGAGCCAACCAATGAATTGTTGAGAAATGGCATGAAGAATGTGTATTGTTTATGAATCACTTCTTTTTATGCTACACTTTTAGACTTACACAATCATGTATATTATATTTAAACAGAGAGGCGTTTTTCTGTCGGGTCTGTTTTGAAAGAAAAATGTACCTTCTTAGTGCCCCTCTAACAAACCCCCCCTTCCTCTATGTGTCTTCTTCTCATTCATGCATAGTCCGTTGGGCGTGCACTTTGTTCACTGGTTGTTCAACATCTCTGCTCATTCTGCTTGCATACCTGTCACTTAACATCAACTCGGCGTGTTATGCAAGTTTTCTTTGTCGTCTTATGCAAGTATGTGTTTTCTTTAACTCTATTTCACACGAACCTTGCCCTCTTATGTCGTGTCGGCATGCTCTTCCAAACGTTGACACTTTTTGAAGGTCAGAAATCAATTTGATACAGAATTCATAGTTCATATTCATATTGATGACTTGTGTTGTGTTGAGCTCATTTCATTTATTCACACGAACCGTTGCGGATAACATAAGGTACAGCTTGGGGCTCTATGGCAAGAAATTATTGAATGAGAAGGTGGTTGAGTATCTCGGCCTTGCAGATTTGGAAACCTCCCTAGAGCCAGATCCGCCAACAGATTGTCCATCAGGAAAGGGTTGTCGAGATAACGAACCATCAAACCATCTCATAACTCGCTGGTCAGTTGAATTCAGCTCCTGAATTTTACTATTAAAAACATTTCAATTCAATGAATTGGATTCGTCTATCGTTAATGTTTTGTTTATGTGTTGATTCTGAAATGCATTGCAACATCATGCCATGGATGACAGTGAGCTTCTTTCTAAGGTTAGTAAAGGCATCTTTGTGTTCTTCTATTTTAGACATAGCATATGGCCATGCGAATCTAGTCTATTTTTTTCTTTCGCTGCTTGATCTTGTATAAAACAGTGTTCAATTGAATTTCTAAAAGTCCCACAGCATTACAGTTCTGGGTTAGAAACTTCAATTTGTTACAGAGCTCTTGTTGGTTGTCAATTCCGTGAATGTTACCACCATCCAAAAAATTCTAGAAAACATTGTTGTATTCTTTTGGGTATTGTGTTGAGTCTTGCATATCCTGATTTATTTCAAATAAGAGGGAAAATAAAATCAAACGAAAGAACCTGTAATGGAAGTTCATTCTCTAGAACTTATCATTTTTTTGTGGGTCATATTTTAATTTTTGGCATTTCAATATATGTATAATCCTTGTGCAAACATGGGTGTACCACAGAGTTTACACAGATGACCAACCGTTTGTAAATGGCTTGTTTAAAACATTATATTCAAAACATTACACCCACACACTACTACTTATATAGAAATGGGGAGAGTTACAAAGATACAGGTTCAAGGACTGTTCTCATCACCGATTTCTTTGTTTCCAGTTTTGCAATGCTAAGTTCATCTCGGCATTTGTAGAGGTGGTAGAAAGCTCTCAGAATGTCAAAAGTGTGTTTCTTGGAAGATATTGGAGCAACGTTGTTCGGTTTAAGAAGCTCCCAATTTAATTCCTTCATCCCCTCACAGATCATGTCTTTGATGTGACTGAGAACATCTTCCTCGGTTGAGTCAAGATTGTCTTTCATATGGAATAGGCCCATGGAAGGCGTATGGAATTATTAATGTGCAATGATGTTTATTCTAGGATTTCCTTAAAACATACATTTTTAGGCTTTCTTAAAAATATACAACACATGGGTTAGGTTGTACTATGCTTTCTGTTTACTTGTTTACTTTTTTTCGTTTAGTTTGTTTTTATAGACTCATGGAAGAGTGAAATATTTCTAGCTATGAATTATTAATAAAAAGGTGTATATAATCAACTAATGTGATTATAATATATATATATATATATATATATAATTTTTTATTGTTATTAATTTGTAATACATATTAATATTATAAATTTATTATATATATTAATAATATTGTGTTATTTTTATTATATTTATATTTTTAATATATATTATAAATTATATTAACTCAATTATATATATAAATGGCATTCATATTAATAATCATAAAAGTTTATGGATTTCATTAGTAAATAAATCATTATGTGAAATCTGATTCAAATTATATCAAACAATTTATATGAAAAAATTGATATAAATACTTATTTATATTAATAATAAAAATTAAAAATATAATTACGTTGATAGGTGTTTTTTTTTTCAAGTGGGTTTTGAAAAACACTATTTATATTATTCGTCCCTCCCTCAAATTAAATGATGCCACGTGTTTCTCTAGTTAAAAATTATGGATAAGGTTTTAATGCTCGCATGTCGAAGAAGTCTACGCTAGGAATTTTACTCGAAGTGAATATGGAACTAACAATGCATATTTGATTCTAGCTATCGAAATAGAAAGGCTACGGCTAGGGATTTTATTCTACTACTTGAAACCTAGCTAGCCACTGAAATATCAGATCGAGCATCGAAGGAGAGTTGGTGACTCGAACCCTCCATGAGAAACCACATCTTGCACACCAAAGAGCACCGCTACCAATCGCTGGATTTTAAGGTGTAGAAGATGTTGGATTTTCATATGGATGGACATTTCCAACCCGCTTAATATGAAGAGGAATGTATATAGACATGCAGATCTTCGATGTAATCCATGCACTAAAAGGCACAGGATTTTGGTCAACACATGGGGGGAGCTAGAGTCTCCATTCATTGAATACATAGGAAAGGATATAGGAAACCCATCTGAGAAACCCATCGAGATCATGTATTGTTGTAACACATGATAGCGTCATCCTCAACAGAAAGAGCAGTATCGATGAAGACCAATGTCCGGAATGGCTGAATTCCAAGGAGCTTGCATCGGTTCTCTATGTTTCTTTCGACAACGAAGTCGGGTCGTCCAATGATGAAATCAGGCGCCCAAACACAGATTATCAAACGCAATTTCTAGATTTGAACTTGGAAAGGTTGAATCCCTCTAGAAGCACACTTCCTTCTCCTTATTTACTATCCTGATTATGAGGAGGAGGATGGTGGTGGTTCTGTAAAACCCAAATGAATGGCTTATGGGCAACTTCCAATCCAATGGCTTATGGGCAGCTTCCAATCCAATGGCTTTTGGAAAAATTCCAATCCAAGAGTGAATATTTCATGAATCTTTTAACAAACAAACCCTTGGAAATCTTTGTCTTAAATTTTTTTGGGGGTATATTTCAAGAAATTCTACTATAGAATTTGGGATTAATATTCCTTGTGATTTGCAATATGAGGAGGCCTTTTTTAATTCAAAAAAATGAGAAATGACTGGGAGTGGAATCTTTAATCCAGATAATCCAACTGAAGGTGTTGAACTTGCCAATGGCTATTCTACTGTTGATTATGTGTTCCCCAAAAACACATTTTGGTCACTTTTCTTCTCTCGAAAATCTTAGTGTCTTCAATATTTAACTATTTAGAACCCATTATTTCCCAATATTCTCGATAGAATTAGCATTTGCGTTAAATATTCCCTTTTATTTTAGGTACTTCCAAGGCCTACAAATTTATGATTTTCATTGTTAGCTTGTACATGTAATGCTTATATATTTGATCCATTAGAATGCAGGCCTATTGAAATGAATTTGATGAGTTATGGGATGTGATAGCTACAACATTCTAATTAGTTGTTGGAGACATGATGTAAGCAACATTTTCTTATTATTGACCAAAGTTTGAGTTCTATCCATTTGTGGCAAATTCATGTGTGTGGCATGTTATTGGAGAGATCTTGGTCGAATGAGCTTTGGAATAATTTTGAGGTCCTTAATTTGTTATCTATACAGTTCCTCTATGACAAAGGCATGTTGTTAGAGACACAATTTATACAATATAATCATCTTTGAATGAGGTTGGATATGTCCATTCAACAACATCACGTTCTAATATATTTTGAAATGGTTGATCACACTGATAATTATATTAGTTTGACAAACCAGAAAAAACAACATTCTCATTATTTTAGGTACTTTATCTGCCTCTTGTAGGAAGCGGTATGTGCCTATTAAGCATCATGTTTTAGCATAAAGTCGTGGTCATATAAGCCATTTTATACAGTAAAGAGTACATTGGATTGGTTGTCTGAGGGTTTTTTGGATTAGTGTGAAGCATGAACACAAATATGGTTTTCTCTGTTGTTGGAAATCAAGGTCTTCATGTCACATTATTCCACGATGAGACATTATGGTGAGGAGACACTTATGGCATCTGAGGATAGATACCATGGTTTTGATGCAATAATCGATAACACTCCCTTATCAGATGTTTGAGTGTCTTGGTGCAGGTTATCGAACATATATTAATTCCTCCTCAGGGGTGGAGATATGTAGAGAGAGGACCAAAGGCCCTGTTTCTTATCTGATCATTTCCAAGTCTCTTAATGGGAAATCAATTATGTTGTGGGTTAGGGATTCAGATTATGTAGCCGGCATTAAGGGAAAGTTGAAGTGTAGTCAGGGGATTCTAGTTGCATAGTAGCATCTTATCGTTTAAGGGAAACGACTGGAAAATCTTCCCATCTTTTTTATCATCACTTATGCCCAACCTCACAAGAGAAAAAAAAAACTTAATATACTCGTTTTGGAACACTTGATCTCAATGTAGTTAGATTGTTACACTATGATTGGATAACTAAGTATATGATTTTCATACAAAAAATATATTAGAATGGATGAAATAGAAGAGGGCCCTAACTATACTTGTAAAACATCATATATGACAAATTCAAAGCATATCCATTGATCTTTCAACTTTTCTTAAAAAAAATAGTATTAAAAAGATGATGTCTAATTCTTATAGATTTAAAATCAATATAGTGCATTAAGGTTGTATTTATACATTAAATAAAACCTTCTAACTTGTTAAGTTTACATATATATATATATATATATATATATATATATTCCCCATACTCTGTCAATTCCAACTTGTCAACCAAACTGCCAATGGCGTAGGGAATGTTTCCTAAAATCTTTTTTGCTCAGCAAGATATCCATTGTCTCATCTGCTTGAACTCACAACTCTTGCAATTATAAACAAAAATGAAAATAAAGACCCCAAATGCATATGATCCTTGATTTTATAGGCTTATTTTTTTGGGGTTCTTGGTTGACAATCATAATAAATAATGATTTTTCTGTTGTTCAATTTGGGGGCATTAGCTATCAATATGCTAAGCAAGCACATTGCCTCTAGTCTCAAAACACAGGCCACCCACCATCCCTGGTTTCAAACTCTCGTCGTCAAGATTTCCCATGTTTGTATTTGTTTCTCACAAGTCATAGAGTCGAATGCTTTGGAATTATACATGCATACAATCAATGGATAAATATTGCATGTTTAGTGATCAATAAGTTTGTTCAAGAAAAAATACTACAAGAATAAGATCTGGATTTAGCATATGTTTGAATTTTTTTTCATAATGTAGATTAGAATCTCAGTATTTTCAAATTGGAAAGTAATAAGGTTATTGTGTGTGTGTTTCCACACACGGTATAAGGTATAAGGTAATTGTAACACCTTTACTACTTATGTTCTATTGTAGGGTTACAAGGAACAACATACAAGACGAAAAGGAAGAAGAACAGCCATAGGCTAAGTTTAGTTATGTATGATGGTGTTGCTGCAACATTTTACTTTTACTATAATGATTCGAAATTGTATGTAGGTTCTGAGTACTGGGTTTTATAAGTTACCTTAATTAATGGATGGCTTTGTTTGAAACATTTATAAATCACTAGTACACAATATAGATATTACTATTAGAATAGAGACAAAATGGGCTTAGAATGGCAGATAGTACTATGAAAATTGCCAAAAGTTGTTACTAACACATTAGCTAGGGAAAACCCTTGCTCCAAAACTTCCAAAAGCATTGCAACCAAAGATGGAGGGTGGTTTGGCCTCTGATTTTGATGCAACAACCAAAAACCCTAAATAATCATTTGTTGTCCAATGGTTAGAAATAAGAGGATCAAGGATTCATGGAATAATCTATGTGAAAAATGTAGCATAAAATAGATCCAACTTAATATCAAATTGATCGCTTATTAAATCTAAGGTTATGATGTATCAATACAAGTTTTTTCATTGTACTCAATTGAACATTTTATATAAAACTAACTAAACCATTAAAAAAAAGATCAAGGTTTATGGCATGTTGAAAATTCACTATGAGCACTTGTCTTGCATTTAATGTTTATCCACTTCTATTTCAAGAGAATAGGTTTTCTTTGTTGTCAAGTGATGTATCTCAAATTTCAATGGACAACGAAGAAAGTACCTGGTTAATGATACTAAGAACATCTACATCAAGGCCTTACCCTTCCACTAAGGGGATACAAGTAAGTTCTTCTAATGCAAGAAGGGATTGGGAAGATGTTATCTTCCCCATATGTTTGAATCCTCCGCATAAGTATGTTTTTATCTTATGTTCTTCCTATGAGGATGGTTGTCATCCTTATATATGCAATACAAGATATAGGCACTCAATTTTCCTAGATAAATTCATGAAAATGGGTGCAAGGGTGGAACTGAATAGACATGAAATACCAAACTTGGCTTGTCCCCTTGCATATGACAAGTCAAATGTTTGACAATTGTTAAAGGATCACGAATATAATTGGATTCAAATACAAGGAATTGTGCATAGGAATCCTGACTATTTTCGAGATTTAACCATAGTTGAAAAGACACACAAGACTCAATAAACCATTTGCTTGACCAACGTAAGTAGATCCTGTTCGGCAAAGAAATTGGAAAATGTTGGAAGAAGAAAGAAATATTGGTGTTGTGCTTAGCAATATTCAATCAACAATGCTTGATGCCTTTTCATTTGTGGACTATGTCATTTAGAATGACAATATTAGTGATGTATTTGATGATAGTGATTTTTCTGCTAATGGAAGTTGACTGAGCTAGCATTAGCACTGAAGATTTTAAATCTACTTTAAGGGGCCTCATTTAAATTATATAAATAACAAAAAAGCAGCATATCGTACTTTATAGTAATGGAATCCAATGGAAAATTTCTACTTATTTGTGATGTGAATATTCATGTAACTATTGTGTTATCCTGAAAGGGATTCTTACAGTTGGCCCTTCATTTCCTTTCCCTGCAAAACTTGTAGCTAATTTCCTCAAGGTACAATGCCAAGTCTACACCAACTCTATTATAATAAAAAAAGAAAAAAAAGTCATCCTTTTCTAACCCCAACAACAACCTATCGGTGTAGTATTGCACCTTCTTGGGGCAATTGCTAGTATATTATATAATGTTGCACTTTAGAAAGTGCAACTATTGCATCCATGTACTTAGAATTTGATTAATTTATGTTGTACTAATGACATTGTGATCATAAAAAGGACTTTAGTTGTCTCTTGGTCTACATATTTACAAATGAATTAATAAAACATTATGGTGACATTAAGAGAAACATATTTTTTAGTTAATTGATAAATATCAAGCAAATAGGTCCAATCAAAAAGCACATTAAGAACTTTCAAACGTTGAGTCTTAGAGTGAAGAAAATTCTTGAAAATAATTTGTTGGATTTATTTATGGACAATGTAAAGGAGAAGGTTACTCAAGAAGTACGTCTCTTTGAACCTAAACCATTAGAGAATGCCTTTAGTTTGCAAGAAAAATTGAAAGTAAACTACATGGCTACTAGAAGGGTTGTCACTAACATCTACATAGAGGGAAATGTTTCCACTCCTAACATTACTCATCCTATAAGGTTGACATCTTAGGAATTCGAGGAAAGAAGAGAAAAGAGATTATGTTTCAATTATAACATGAAGTACGGCCATCATAGATCCATCTTAACTCTCACTCTATCAAATGCCAAGAGGGATCAAATACCTTGAAGTGCAAACTCTTTTGAGAGTATAAACATGAGAAAATGTTTGCACCTTAAGGGATTTGATCCATTTCGGCACTTGATAGACCGAAAGTTAAGATGAATATATGTTGGTTTCAATCACAGTGGTTGCATAATCAAGTTCAGTGATCATACACGTGAAGAAAATTTGAATTGACAAAAATCAGATCCCCTCCCCAACCCCTCCCTCCCTTGGCCCCTCCGCAAATCGGGCACCTGTAATACCCCAGTTTTGACCTCGTTTGCATTAAAAGATACATGATGTCTATATTGTAATTAATTGTGGTGTGGAGGTAAATGAAAAAGCCCAACCATTGATTTGGTTGTGTTATGTTTCGACGATTGGGATCGTTGCCGATGGTATATCGTGCTATCCGGCACATTATAGTTTTGGCATCATGTAAATATTCACTTTAATTAAAGTGAACCTACAACCAGCTACGACACTGCAACGATAATGAAAAGGGAATGATTTTCCTAAGGATAAGGGGGGGGTTATTAAACCTTGGGCCATTGGGAAAGTGCCATGTGTCAAGCACCTTTTGTCTCATTCAGCCACCCAGTCCTTTGGGGCAGGCGTTAGTTGAGGGCAGTTATTGCTGGGTAGTGGTGGGTGGCAAGACTGTCAGTCCTTGCCCACACGCCCACTCCACCAGCAGACTCATCTCACTCTCACGGAGGCAGAGGAAACCCACGACCCCATTCTTCCATCCTTGTCTATCCTCACACAAAGAGACGTTCTGTTTTTCCTCACACACAGATTTCCCATCGTTTTTCCTCACGCACCAGTCGGGGTTCTCCTTTGGTTTTGTGCATGTAGCGAGCTGGAAGAGCGGTTGGAGAGGCACGATTTCTACTGTGTGTATGTTTTCCCACTACCGATTTTGTGGTCTACGTATGTGTTTCCCCTGTCCAGGATGAGAATTGGATATTCTCCTCCATTTTGGGCTATGTTTTCTTCTCCCGTTGCTTCAGTGTTGGGATCGGGGCTATTTTTCCCCACGATTTCGTTGTTGTGGTTTCACCTATGCCTTGGGCTACTGTGGGGTATGAGTGAGTCGTTTTGGCCATGATAGGGCCAAGAATGACTCAAGGATCAATTTTTCCCTGTCAAGCTGTGAACACCTTTTTTTGCTGCGAGTATGCAGTGGTCGGTCTTCGGACTATGCTGGAGTGGGATGAAGGCTTTGGTTGCTTGATAAACCTGGGGTGTTTGGGGAACCACACAAACAGAGCTAGAGGGATGGATTTCTTCTCCACAACACTTGAATAGCACTGGAAGGGAGGTCAGGGCCTGAGGGATTGCGTAGCAGAGAAGGGACTGATTTCCTGGTGTTGGGTGTGCGTGGGTGTCTTAGAAGTCAGGCTAGTTCTAGTGTAGGTGTCCTTAGCTCTTCAAAGACCTCACCAGTTTTAGCATTCATCTTTTCCCAGCTCCCTGACGGCCTAATAAACCCTAATGTGTTGGCTTAGCTGATTTGTGTATCCTTGGCTATGTGTAAGCCTGCTTAGTCCCTTATTCCTTGGGGAATCATACCCAGCTCAGGGGTGGCAGTGTTGCTGAGAGATTGATGAGCACACTGGCCTATGGTTGGGTGGAACGTTGCAGTGACGTAGCTGGTTGCGGGACAAGTTCTTGATAAGATAAGTATTATTGACTACCTCGTTTTTGCAATCATATTTGATGTTTAATGAATTATGGTGAACATGTTGAATGATAGAATGTATGATTTTGCTTCTGTTGTATGTTAAACCATTATGCATCTCTGCATGTTTTTACTTCCAAGCATTTTATTTCAGTTTTATATGTATGTACATGTTCATGGGGCTAGTTGTCCGGTTGGTTAATGGCATGGTAGCATCCTCTTCGCCGGTCAGAGGGTCAAGGACATTACAAAGTGGTATCAAAGCTTATGTTGCAGCATGGGCCTGAATGGGCCATGAAAAATCAGCTAGCAGAGGTAGGTTACCCTCTGCCCAGAAGAAGTCAGAAGAAATCTGTGGATGACAGGAGAAAATTCCAAAAATTTTCTAAGTCCAAAAATCATCGGAGAGCTTAGGTTGAAGCACCTCTGATACATTGAAAAATTTAGCCTGAAGGTCATCCGATGCAGACGAGAGCTAGGCGGAAGTCTGCCCGATGCACAGTGGACAGAACCTAGAAACGGAGCCGCAACAACGGGAATCTTCATGAGAAGTCTTATGATCCAGCGACGACGGTAGAAGGAAGGGAAGGCTCACCAGAAGGGAGCCGCAACGGTGGAAATGAAGAGGTATTGAGAGCCGATGCCGTTGGGCGAGATAAGCCGACAAGGAGAAAATTTTCAAAAATTCTCTAAGTGTTGAGATCGTCGAATCATCGGAGGACTTAATCTGAAGCACCTCCGACGCATCGGACAACTTAGACGGAAGTCCGCCCAACAGGAACTTGCAGGAAGAAAATTTTCCAAATTTTGTCTAAGTGTCGAAACCATCGGAAGCCATCAGCTGACGATCGCCGAAACATCGGCGTATTTAGGCAGAAGGGTTGCCGATGCCGCCGGAGGTAAAAAGTTAACGACGGAGCCGAAACAAAATTTTCGGCAAAAATTCTCTAAGTATGGAAATCATTGAAAAAGTTTAGTTGATCAAGGAGCCGCAGTGTCGGCGGAGATCACTAGAAGACCGTCGAAACGTCAATGAAAATTAGTTGATGGAATAGCCGACACGGCGGCGGCAGGAAGAAGATAAAAATAATCTTGGAAAATTTTTGAAGTGTCTGAGACGATCGATGTCGACGGGAGATAGAAGATAAGAGCGTCGACGCGGAGGAGAAGGAAGAAAAATTTTCGCCGAAATTTTCCAAGTGCTGAAAACATCGAAAGTCTTCAGCTGAAGACAGCTGATACGTCGGTGCATCTAGACGGATGGACTTTCGATACGTCGACAGAGAACAGGTGAAGACAGAGCCGCAGTGTCGACGGAGATCTTCGGAAGACTGCCGAAACGTCGGTGAATTTTAGTTGATAGAACCGCCGATGATACGTAGGGGAAAACTAGTTGAGCAAGTAGCCGATACAGAGGCGGTAAAGGGAAGAAAATTTTCCGGAAAGAAAAAATTTTAAATTTTTTGTCTAAGTACAAGTAATATCGGAAAATTGTAGTTGTTCAAACAGTCGATACGTCGGCGGAAGATAAAGGAAGTTTCGTCGAAAGTTAGTTGATGGAGTAGCTGGAACGCCGGTGATAGATAGATAATGAAGTAGTCGCAATGGCGACGGAAGATAGACGATAAGGGCGCCAACGCGGAGGAGAAAAGAGAATGAAAAATTCTCTTAAGTGTTGAAATCATCAGAGAAAAATAAAGGACCAAATCGCTGATACGTCGAGAAAGATTAGTGGATCGGTCCGCCGACATGTTGGAAGCCAGAGGAAGATCGACCCGAAACGTCGGAAAACATTAGTTGTTTGGACCGCCGATGAACGTTGGAAAAATTTAGCTATTTGGACCACCGAAACATCGAAAGCTTAGTCAACTAAGGATCCGATATGTCAGAAAATTAGTTGGGAAGAGACCCAATTTGATGAAGGAAATTTTGAGTTTTTCAAGAGGGATTTCTCAGCAGATTTCAGTGGCTTCTCAGTGGGATTCTCAGCAGTTTCCAGTGGATTTTCAGGGCTGAAAAGGAAGAAATTCTAGGTGGCTGAAGTTGACATTTCAGACCATAATACAATTGTAAATTTGGTGAAAATTGCCATTTTAGAAGTGGTGTGATTTTCACACCCGAAGTCAGAATGGAGCATGTCGATAGAAGTTGGAAAGCTTATCCAGCAGGGAACAAGGAGAATCACCAGAGTGGAATGCGGAGCAGAAAAGTACTAGTGGTTGTTTGAAAAAAAAAGTGTGTTGCTGTCAATATAAACAAATACGAGAATTGCATGCCTAGAGATAGCAAAGACCATGAAGTCGAACCAACTATTATGCGGAAGAGGAATTCCAAGCAAAGATGAGGGTGTTGAAAAGGAAAATCCCTTAAACCCTGTCTTGTTAACTATATCCATATTTTATAAGCTTGTGTACATAGAAATTATGGCATGGGGATGCTGAAAATGCATGGGGATATGTTTGCGTGCATAGGATATTACATATTGGTAAAAATAGTGAGAATTATACATTTATAATGAACCACTAATGGTAAATATTGCATTGGTGTTGGAATTAGTGGAAAAACCAACGACAACATGAGCATGGCTGAATATGTTGCTGATGCTAATGAATGTGACCAGCAACCCTATGGAGAAAGAGATAAGGCAACAAATCCAGGATCAAAAGTTGGTGAGTGAATTCTACAATCTCCTGCAAGAGACCAACTAAACTGGTAATGTCAAGGGTGTAAGTAGGATCCATGCAGGTAATGGTTTAATTGTGAAAATTGCATGGAGTGGTAAGGGCAAGAGGTCTCAGACCATGTGGTTATTTAAAATTTATACTACATTCATATAGAAATATGTTGATATGAACTTAATAACCAGAACAAGTGAGGACTAGTGGTCTTGATTATAGTAATGCATCCTATATGAGGTAGTCATGGTTAGGCCATGGTATGTTTGAATGCATAGTATTCCTGAATCAATACAAGGTAGCATTGAGTGGATATGCATTAAGAGATTTTATAAATCTTGTAGTTATGCATTGAATGAATGCATATGAAAAGTTTGAGTAAATGTTGTAAATATGCATACATAAGTATGGGTGCAAATGTTGTGATGCATTGCATGAATGCATCAAGATAGTGCATGTGTTATTATGACTAACCAATGGCTGAAATGATGAATTGATGATAATTCTAGAATCCTTTCAAGAGTTGTTATGAATGCAGAATAGTAAGTGCATGAAGAGGGTAGTCATGATCGATTGGCTGCCGGAATGCTCTATGGAAGGGCAAGGTGGTACAAATGATACGCCTATGAAGTAAGGAGTGTCTAAACATTTCATTTAAATTGAATAAATGATGTGACTATACCTTGCAATTTTTGTATGATAATGATTCATGAAAAGTAAATGAGTTTTGATGATATTAATATGCTAACAACTGGAAGTATTTGAATTCTATAATTCTGAAAATGCTTCAATGATTGTTGCAGCAATGAAAAAGTTATATGCATCGAGACTTACCAAGTGTTTGGCTGATTGAAGTTCAGGTTTCAGGTAGATTGTTTGGGGCATGGTAGTGTGGGTAGGACCATGACAGAGGCTGAAATCTACCATGTGAAAGAGCCAAACCTCATGAGAAGAGTCTCATGGCTGTGAAATTAGTTTGTATGCAGGATGGGTTGTCAATTTGAACTTGTAAATTTCATATTTGAGAAATTGTTGACAACTACTAATCACCATTGGCTTGCATAGAATTGTGTCAATAGGACGTGTTGTAAGTGGATGTTCATTTTATGCTAGTAAGCATAAAATTATAATGGGCATAGTGGTGCTGCTTATAAGAGACCAACAAATGAGGATCACCTCATTTCTAAGCAAATCAATTTCTGTAGTAGACGGAGTTTCAAATTCATATTGAATTTAATTACTAATGACATTGCTTGGTTATGGAACAATCAAATTTGGATTGTATTAGTAGATAATGATTGACTGTTTGCCTACTTGATGAATGTGCCAGGGGTACACATTGCAAGAAGACCATGTGTGATGGCCTGTAGGAGCCAAACTTCATGGGGAAGTTTCCCCTATCTTGGAAATGGGCTTTGGGTGAAACTCCATTGGACATTTTGGAAATGTCCCATCTACACTACATGTGTGGTAAGCAACATGAGTGAGATGGTATAGATTATGTCGATAAGACATGTGTGGGACATGGAATGTAAAAAGGAGTTGGGATGGCAAAACGAGGGACTGTCAACTTAGAGAAGGGAGCCCCCATTCCTCCTTAACGAAGGAATACTCCATCGGCAAATGGATAAGTGTTCTATGACCCTAGCTAAGAATATGCATGTCTAATTGTTAAATTCAATATGTAGGGCATGTTTTGATTTTATTTCCATTATGACAGATTGCTTGAGTATGAATAGGGCCTACATGGCTCACATCGGAAAGGGGTGCACACTTTCCCGATGTCGGGTCATGAAAGGGTTTTCAATATTGACTACACCCTAGGGAGTGGACGCACTCCTGGTGTCTCAATACTTGATAGTGAATGATATGAAATATGATTACATTTTTAGAGCAATAACGCTGATGAGTTTGCTTATATTGCTTGGGTTGGCAGGCTCAACAGATGCAGTTTGGTGTTGCACACTAAAGAGAAAGGGTTATTGTTGATATAAGTGTATGTTGGTATGTTATATGCCTGGGGATCCATAGTAGATCCTGGACCTGGAAATGGTCGTGGTAAAGTTCCAAGCCTAGTCGGCGTGAAGGTGTACTGGCTGGACATTAATTATTTGATGTTGTGGAGCAGCCTGCTTGCTGACCTAACATCCAATACCATAGGCAATCCCAAGGCTTGCAGAGCGAAGCAGGACCCTGTGGACCAAAGAGGAAATGCACAATACAGATAAGTATTGGATTATCTTGTAACTTCTTGCTTATGAATATACTTGTGTATATGGTTTGGTTATAATCTTCTAACTCTTGTTTAGAGATAAACCGATGAGAATAAACTAAACATGTGAATCTATTCAATGTTTGAATATAGGTATCGCTAGGAGCGAGGACTATGAGGGCATCCTAGGGGTGCATGTGGACATGTGACTGTCCTGAAGTGCTCAAAATGAGCAGTAATGAAAAAGGCACTAGTGAGATTGTGAAGGTCCTAGCAGTCGAGAGTTGTAGACAAACCATGTGGAGAGACTCCATGGTTGAGAGGTATGGAATAGACCAGAGACACTAAGTGTCATGGCCAAGAAGGGTTGGTCCAGCATTCACGGTGAAGTGAAAGAGGCTAAGAGCATGAAAGCCACAGTGCTGGTGTGGGCTCCATAATGGAACAAAACAAAGAGGGGGAAAACTCTTGTTGCTCTCTCTTTCCTTTTTTTTGATATACTTACGCATTATGAAAACAGAAGATTGTTGAATGCATGTATGCCTGAAAATAGAATGTGTTTATTTCCTTAAAATAAATTGTGAATGCTGGAATAGTTAATTCCCTGCCCAAGAATGGACATGAATGAGCTTATGTGCCTGTTGGGAAGGCATGAAAAGTATGAAAGTCTCCTTGATAAAACTTGGACTGCCATGCCACTTGGGCAATTAATTGACTTATTTTAATGCCTATATTATGCTTGGTCTAACAGAATTACAATGATGCATTTCACAGGTGAGAAAAGTGAAATCTAGTCGTGCACATTGATCATGGCAGCAGACCAAAAGCCATTGGACTTGGCTGGAAGTCTCCTTCAAACAATTGCCAAGACCCAAGAAAATTTTGGAAAGATGCTCAAGATTCAGAAAAGGCAGAATGAGATGAACCACCATATTTTGCAACACTCTATTTGTTTGCAAAAGGAGGTAAAAAGCCTTCTGGGAGCAATCTGTAAGGGAAAGGAAAGTGGATCAATGATGGGGCATTCGTCCAATCGGTCCATTAAGAAGTGTTCCAGACATCAAGACTCAAAGTAAATTGAACAGGTAAAGATGAAGCAACCAGTGAAATGTTGGAAATGCGGAGGACATCATTACCGTCGGGACTGCCCAACGAGGGAACATCAAGAGGGTAGTAGCCACAAAGTTCCTAGACTTAGGGATGTCAGTGCTTCTTAAATATGTGTTGGAGGCTATACCGGTATACTGGATTTCATTGGCATGGATCTCCAAAGGAATTCTTGAAAAAGAACGAAAACTTCGTTTTAAATCCTTGTGGGATGGAACAGGGGGGAATCTATGCTCCCATAGACAAGATGGGAGAAAATTGTTAGGTCAAAACAATTTGGAGGATGGGGTTTAAAGAATATCTTCTTATTTTCAAAATCCATGGCCACCAAAGTAGGTTGGAGTCCACTTTATATTCACATCCTATGGATCGAAGTTGTTTCACAAAAATACATTTCCTCCGAATCAATAGAATAATGGATTTGAAACCCAAATAAGAAGAGACCAATAGCTTCTAATACATGGAAGGATTTGACAAATGCTTTCCACATTATTGAAGATGGACTAGCTTGGAGGATTAAGAGGGTCAAAATTTCAAATTGGGGTTGATCCATGTCTAAGTTGCAATAATAATCATTTATTGCCTCAACCTATGATGCAATAGATACACCTCCAAGGAATATATCATTTGGATCAGATTGCAGACCCTACAAAAACGAATTTCTAGCGTTACGGTTGGAAAGATGCTCATATGTTTGGGTTAATGGGTGAGCAATAAGAAGCATGGAATACATACCTAAGAGCATTCCATGCATACCACATCCCATTAATCGACCTTGCATATGAACTTTTTTGGAAGCATTCTCCACATGGGACTTGTAAAACAAAACTGGGATATATCCAATTAATAACATATTTGTAGAATATGGAACAACAATGGTGGTGGAAGTGTGTATGGAAATAAAAATGCCCCCAGAAAGCATGTATATTCATGTGGTGTGTGATTGAGAAAAAAAAACCTACATGGTACAAAATGTTACAAAGACAAATTGAAGGCTCGACCTGGTGTTTTTTATACAAATCCTAGAAAAAATCAAATGAATGACTCCATGAATGTTATAAATTAGGTAAACAAAGCATAAAAATGTCACAACTTTATTATTCTCGCCTTGGTTGTGGAAGTGCATCATTGTGGAAATTTTTTATTTTTGCATATGTTTTAATGTTTTGAGGGAGCACAATGTGCTTGCGAACAAGCTATGAAAAGAAGGAATCCCACTAAGGGCAAAATCGTAATTACTCAGAGCGCGTGCGACCCTGCCGAGGTGCGACTGTTACATCATTTCTGCTCACGCCATGGGATCGAGAGGGGGCCCTGAGGTCCCTCCTCCTCCACCTGAGATAAAATCTTATAGGAAACTGGTTATAGCTAGTTGCAAACGGCCTGCACCTGAAACTCGATAGAATCTCATAAAGAATCTCGATAGTATTCCCATGGTTCCACTCCCAGCTGAAGAAACTTGTCGGTCTGCATTGAATCTTGCAGAAAGAGGGCTCATCGACAAGTTCATCAACCTATGGCCCTCCCCCAAAGCCATGGAATCGTGGGTGCAGAGGAATTGGCGTCCTCTTGTCATTAAAGGCATCGAAAGTTATCTTGTTGGTAAGGGCTTCTTTGTTTTCGTCATTGACAATGTAGAATATAGAAGCCTCATTTTTAGGAATGATCTATATTTTATGGGCCCTCGGTTTCTGTATTTAAACAAGTGGACTCCTGACTTTGATCTGACACAAGATGTGCCATCAACGGTTCCAGTATGGGTGCGCCTCCGTCATTTACATCTGCATTGCTGGAATCTGAAGTCACTAAAGTCCATTGGCAACACCCTCGGGAGATATATCAACCATGCAGAGAAAAAAGACCGGTAATCATGCGCAAGAATATGCATCGAGGTGTACCTAGAAGTGGGGTTGTCGAAAGCCATTAAACTTACAGTGGCATACTAGTCTCACATCCAAGAATTGGATTATGAGCAGTTCCATTTAAATGCATGCATTGCCATGGATACAGACATTTTGCAAGGCATTGCAAAAAGAAGGCTGAGGAATACATTGAGAATTCGAAAGGAGAACAATGGACACAGGTTCATAAAGAAGCTCCGACAAAAAAAAATAGATCCAAAGGTAAAGGAGTGTCTCTCGGGACTAATGCTCACATATCAAGGCCAACACAAGGGGAATGGAGCTCAAACCCATCATTTGGAGCAACTGCTGAAAAACCTTTTGAAATTCTCAGCACAACTCCAGAAATTACAGAGCCCACAAGCAAGGAGACCAAGCAGCATAGCACTCCTCAAGCAGTGGAGAAGAAAAGTGCAAAGGCAACCCAACTTGATTCTCCTTTAGGAATCTTGTCCTCCCCTTCCTATGCAGAAATGACAAGAAATAAACCACCAGAAATATCTCAGTCCTTGAATGATGAGTATTTCGAGAGGCCTTCGAAAAAAGCAGGGAGGAAATCACATAAGGAATCTAGAGAAGAGGAAGCAGAGAGGCAAAAAATGCAAGGAATCCAATCCACTATCGAAATTTTCATCGGGATAAATACCAAAACCAGACCTCCCAACGGCGTTTCTTCCCTTCCCAATTCCGGTAATAATGTGATTAGTCTCTTGGGATTGTAGAGGTGTAGGGAATCCTTTGAAAGCCGAAGCAGTCAAAGACCTTTTGAAATTTGAATCTCCTGAGATACTCATGCTCTAAGAGACTAAATTTGAAGGGAATACCCTTCTCGAAATCAGTAAATCAAAATGGAAGAAGAACATGGGGAATCCCATAAGTGCAAGAGGTTCCTCTAGCAGTCTCACAACTCTATGGTCAGAGGACATGTTTCATCTAGAAAGTTCCTTTGGGACTCAACATTGGATCTTCACCAAGATTCGACATTCTTCAAGTAAGTTAACCTTCTCACTCTTCAATATTTATGTCCATGTCCTCTCCTCTAAAAAGAAAGAGTGATGGGAATCTCTTTCAGATTTTATAGATATTTACTATCCCATGAACATTATCTTAGCCGGAGACTTCAACATAGTTCTTGACCCGAAGGAAAAGAGAGGTGGAAACAACGGAAGGGACCAAATGCTTCCCTTTGTGGAGGATATTTCTCAGCAATGGGATCTCTTAGACTTCAAACCCTCGAAAGGATTGTACACTTGGACAAACAATAGAATTGGGGTTGACCACATTTCAGCCCTCTTAGATAGGTTCCTTGTTCATAGCCCGTTCCTTCTAGAAAAGAAGCTAATCTCTTCAAAAATCCTCCCAAATATCACCTCTGATCATAATCTCGTCCTCTTACTTTTATAAGAGGAAGAAAATTTGGGCCCTCTACCATTCTGTTACAACCCTCTCCGGCCAGAAAAATAAGGTTTCATGGAAGTAGTGCAAAAGGCCTGGTCCACTCCAATCATAGGGTTCCCCAGCTTCATGTGGGAGCAGAAGCCCAAGACTACAAATCTTTCCCTGGAATATTAGATAAAAAATCCCATCAACACTCCATCAAGTCTTCGAAGGCATACTATTCAACAACTAGCAGATTTGGAGGTTGAAATAGAAAGCAAAGATATCAACACTTTAGATCTAGAAAAGGAACATGCTGCTCAAATCAAAACCTTTCAATCCTTTCCCCATGAATAAGAGTACTGGAGGTTAAAGTCTCGCGGCTTGTGGCTTAAAGTTGGATATTGAAACACCTCATTCTTCCATTGAAAATACATAGCATGTCTTTCTCAAAATCATATCACTAAAATAGCCTCTTCAGACGGGACGGTCTACAAAGGCTTTGATCGGCTCAAAGTGGCAGTAGAAACACACTTTCAGAACCTTTACAATGAATATGGTCATGGATGCGAGGAGATTACTTCTGATTTCCTCTCTCATATACCCTCCCTTGTAAGCAGGGAAGATAAGGAGGCTCATTGTCCCACTTAGCAATGTCCCACAACATGTTGATGTCCTGTTGTAACACCTTGATTTTGACCCCGTTTGCATTAAAAATGTATATGATGTTTATATTGTATTTAATCATGGTGTGGAGATAAAGGCAAAAGCCCTGCCATTGATTTATCGTTTTAGGTTCAAGTTCAACGATTAAAATCGATGTCGATGGTATTTTGTGCTAGTCGACACATTATAATTTTTGGACATCATGTAAATATGCAATTTAATTAAAAACCCACAACCAGCTATGTTAATGCAACAAATAATGAGATGGGGGCATGATTTCCTAAGGATAAGGGAGGGGGGGGATATTTAACCTCTGGGCCAATGGGAAGAAGCCAAGTGTCAATAGGAGAACCCATCAACTACCAACCACCTTTTCTTGTCTTATTCACCAACCAATTAAATTCTCCATGAGTTAGTTGGGCAGTTATTGCCTTGGGGCTTGGGAGGTGTGGGCAGTCGTCAGTTCTTGCAGGGCTGTCATCCTTGACCACATGCTTGCCCAAGGGGAATTTTTTTGCCCATTTTCCCTCATGTGAAGAGAGCAACCACATTCCACTCATGCGCAGGCATTTTTCTCTCATGCACGCACGCGACTGATTTTCCTCACGTAGGAATTCCATTACGGGGGAGCAATCCATTTTTCCCATTCACATTTTGGTAGATTTATGGACTTTTCCCATGTCTGGGAAGCTCATTGGACAAGGCTCAGTGGATGGGATTCTTCCCTAACGTTTTGATGTTGTTTCTGATCATCTAGTTGGGGAAAATCCATTGTATTGATTGCACAGCGAATGGTAGAGGAGAGACCCATGATTTCTTAGGTGTTGTTGAGTCCATTTTGGCCATGTTAGGGCCAAAACATCCCTGGGAATCGAATTGTTGTTAGGGGGTTGCTTTCACCCATCTTGGCAATTCATTTTGTTTCCAAAACTGTTTTCCTCAACCCAGAATTGTGTATCTTGTTGTGTATGCATCTGTGCTTTGGTCTTAACTGAATTGGGAGTGGAAATGGGGTCTGACTAGCTTGATAAACCTAGTGTGTGAAGGAACCTCACAGACAGATATAGGGAGCTGGTTTTCTTCTTTGCACACCCTGAATAGCACTGGAGAGGAAGGCATTACCTGAGGAACTGTGTAGCAGAGAAGGGGGTGCTTCCTTGTGTTGGGTGTATAGATGTTCTAGAAGCCAAGCTAGATTTGGTGCAGGTGTCCATAGCTCTGTGGTTGAGTTCAATAGCTTAGCAGTCAGCCTTTCCAGCTCCTATGCAGCCTAATAAACCCATCTGTGTTGGCTTGGATGAATTTTGTGGTATCCTTGGCTATGTGTGAGCCAACTAATGTTCCTTATTCCTTGTGGGAATCATGCCCATCTAGGGGTGGCAGTGTTGTTAAGAGATTGATGAGCACACTGGCCTATGGTTGGGTGGAACGTTGCAGCGATATAGTTGGTTGTGGGACGAGCTTCGCTTCCAAGATAAGTATTCTTGTGTTTAAATGTTTGTATTTGCATTTGATAATGAATTACAATGAACATGTGAATGAATGGAATGGATTTGCTTCTGCTGTGTGTTAAATATTTATGCATTTGTGCATGTCATTACTTCAGTGCATTTCATTTTATGTTCATGGGGCTAGTTTTCCCGGATTGATAGAGGTAATGTTGCGTCCTCTGAGGGGTGGGGACATGACACCTGCCTTTCAAACCATCTTTTGAATTCTGTAGCGGAGGTGGGATCGAGTTGGCTAGGATTGAGTCTTACCATAATTTAATCTATTTTCCATTACCTGGTACCCAATGCAGATCTTCTTTGAACCTAGGCAATGCCTTCTGGCAAAGGGTAAAGATGGGAGAGCCTAATCCTAGGGACGGAATGCAGACACCTAAGTCTTGGCCCAGCAAATTATTTTTTCCATATTACCTTACTACTCTAGGAGGGATTTCGATCCACCAGGTTCCATAGTGACTTGGCACCCATTGCTAGGTTTTGAAACTTCAAATCTCTTATCTGGAGACCTCCTTCCAGTCGAGATAGTTTGATTTTTTTTCCAGCTGATGAGAGCGAATTTTTTCCCTTCACCTTTTTTTCCTCCCTTCCAACGAAAGGATCTCAACATGTTTTCTACTTTTGCAAGGATTTTGGGAGGGGGCAACAGAATAGAACACTGGTAGAGCGGATACCTGTTAAGAACGGCTTTAATCATAACCAATTTCCCAGATAGATTTAGCCAAACAAATCCCCAGGCAAGAATTCTTTTTTTGAGTTTTTCAATCAGAGGGTTCCAATCCGAGCTCTTCAGCTTGTTTCTGAAAATTGGGATCCCCAAATATTTAAAGGAGTGCCAGATAGTTACTCCTTCAATCTCTAGTATCCGGGAAATTCCAAACATCTCCCTCGAGTTGATATTCCAACTATAGATCAAGCTTTTCCGAAGATTTAATTTGGTCCTCGAAGCTTGGTAGTAGTGATCCAATTTGGCTTTGACTCTCTGGGATATGTGCTAACTAACCCCACCAAGAATAATAGTGTCATCTACAAACTATGCATGGTTGATGTCCTTTGTTCCTCTGGCAATGCGGATGCCAATTAGATCATGGTCTCTCCTTGCTTGCTCAAGTTGTAGGCTGAGAATAGAGGCTTGGATTGCATAGAGCAGCGGTGAGAGCGGGCAGCCTTGTCTCAATCCCCGCGTGGCTTGGAAGAAACCAACCGCTCTAACGTTGATAATAGGGGCAATCGAAGGCGAGCTGATGCAAGCTTTGAACTATCTGATCAAGCTCGGATCAAAACCATATCTAGCCATTACATTGAGGAGAAAGGGGTGGGAAAATCTATCAAATGCGTTGGCTAGGTAAATATTCACCACCATACCTTTTTCACCATTATCCAGGCTGGAATGAATAGCCTCTTGGACTAGGATAAAATTATCCCAGATTCTCCTGCCTTTAATGAAACCTCCCTGGTTCTCTGGGATGATATGAGGCAGAATTCCTATTAACCTCCTGGATATAATTTTGGTTTTTATCTTGTACCCAATTTTGCACAGGGAGATTGGGTGAAATATGTCAAAGGAACTTACATCTTTCTCTTTGGGTATTAGCACAAGAAAAGCAGAATTGGTGCTTCCACCTACTTTGTCACACCTCTGGGATTTTGTCACCATTTTGAACAAGTCCTTATGGATAATATCCCAGCAAAGTTTGATGAAGGTTGCGTTGAACCCATCTAGGCCAGGAGCCTTATCATCCTTCATTTCATCCATAGCTTTCTTCAGTGCTTCCATCGTGATCCTTAGTCAGCATGTCATTGTCCTTATTTTTCACAATTTTAGGAACTAAGTCCAAGAGCCCATTGTCAGAGATGGTGTCGGCCTCTGCTGAATATATTGCTCTGAAATGTCGATTGTCTTCGGCTTTAATTTCTTCAAAATCGTGAATCACTTGGTCCTCGACGTGGATCTCATACACAGCTTTAAAAAAAATTCTCAATTCAGCCTATTTATGGAAAAAACTAGTGTTACGATCCCCTGCATCGAGCCAGAGGCATCTGGCTTTCAAACTTCCTAGCTCAGCCTCCTGCCTGCAAGCATCGAGGATATCTTGTTGCAGCTTAATTTCTTTTTTTTTGAGCCTCCTCGGTGATCTGGATTGATTCCATATCGTTTTGGTGGGCCTCAAGCCTTAACATGGTATCCCCCTTTTTTTGAGTTAGCGTTTCTAATTGTTTTTCCCACTTCTTGAGCGACCTCTTAGTTATCCACAACTTCTCTTCCTAAATAAAGAATGGAGAGCCCGTAACCGGAGCAATCCATGCTTCAACAACAATCCTCTTGAAATCGTTGTGAGAGGCCCACAAAGGACTGAATCGGAAGGGGATCGAGCTCAGGTTCTGGTCCTTATTCATCTCAAGCATGATGGGTTGATGGTCTGAACCTCCAAACGCTAGGATTTTTGAAGAGGAGTTCATTCCCAGCAAGAGAAAGGTGTCTTGGATCAAAAAACGATCCAGCCTGGCAGCTATGTGCCCAGGCCCCAATCTCATATTATTCCAAGTGTATTTCCCTTTGACTGGAATGATGTCTGATAGACCCCAACCCAAAGCTAAATCATCAACATGCTCCCTTTTAGGATCTCTGACCACCGAGCCTCCTCTTTTTTAAGTTTGGTTTATAGTGATATTCAGATCTACAGCCAGGATGACATTGCCCAACAGGTTGCTTCTTTCCTCCCGAAATAGATTCCAACACATTTTTTTACCAGCATAAGAAGCAAGCACATAAATGTTAAAGAGTCTTACCTGGGTTTTAGATTCTTTCTGCGGCGGAGCAGTAAGAATCTAGTGAGGGATATGCTTGGTATCAACAAAGTCATATTTATGACCATAATAGAGCATACCGATTCCTTCGGAGGCTCCTCCAGAGTTGATAGCAGTTCTACCTCCTTTCTTCCAAAAATTTGCACTCACCTAGAGAAACACATCTTTCTCCAACTTGGTCTCCTAGATCAGTAAGATGTCTGGCTAGGCTAGTCTTATCAGTTCCTTCATAGCTTATTCTTTGACTTTTCTCCCCAGGCCTCTCCAGCTCCAGGTGAGGACCTTCATTACTTACTTTTAGTGGTTGAGTGCATCTCCTTCTAGGTATTCCCTTGTTGCCTACAATTTTTGGTGTTTCGGAGAAGCCTCTCCAATGTTAATTGAGAGCCTTGCAATTTATCTTTATAAGTGGCTTGCTCTCGAACTTCCTTGGAATATTTTCTTTCTCTTGCCTTCTTCATGCTAGGGGTTTCCATCTCGATTTCCCCTTCCTCTTCTTCATCCTCCTCAGAATCAGTATCCTTCTCTGACTTTTCCTGATTTCCCCCTTCTTTTACCGCCTCTGCGCCTGAATCTGACTGGACCAGATAAGCATTTTCTTTCTCATATTGGTCTGATGATACAGGATATTTTCTAGGTCCTTCTCCTCCCCATTGATAGATTTATCCTTTATAACACTAGATCCACTCTTGTTCTCGATGGGCCTATTTTCCAGGATGACTTTCCTTTGATCATTTCCTCCCCTTCTTTTCTTTACATTTCTTGGTTTAGTCCTAATCCTCTTTGTTGTTTGCAATCCTTCCTCTTTTTCCTGTTGAACATTTTGCTTTTGTGGGCAGTTACAGTAGAAGTGTCTGTATTCATGGAACCCTCTGCACTTGAAAGGGAGTTGTTCGTAGTCCATCTTTTAAAAGTAGCACCAGTTCCCTATCGTTAGCTTGATTCCCTTCGGTAATCCAGCTTCTAGATCCACCTCCATGCAGATGTGAGCACAGGCATATTGGTCTTTTGGGATTTCCATATCAATATACCTCCCCAACGTATTTCCAATTGCTTTGAGTGAATTTGGATTCCAGCAATGCATTGGGAGGTTTGGGAGCCTAACCCAAACCGGGACAACCTTGGGAATGTCTTCTCGGGATCAAAGTCTGGGTCCATCTATTCAGGTAGAGGCCTTGAGGCCCCATGAAGTAAGGTCCATTCCGGAATATTAGATCTTTGTCCTCCTTATCTTCGAAGTCAAATAGGAAATATCCTCTCCTGACAGAGTAAGAAGCTACACTTTTCGAGATCAAAGGTCTCCAATTCCTCTCGACCCATCTCTTAGTGGTTTTTGGAGATGGCTAGAGTCCCGTGAATTGCCCGATCAAGGCCCAATCTACCAACGAGAGAGCCACACTGATTGTGTCCTCTGGTGGAAGAGCAACAACCGGGACATCCTCGATCCGTTTGACAAACTTCGGTGGGGCTCCCTTAGCAATATTTTTTATTTGTTCGGTGACAAGCTTCCTGAACACTTCTGCGGGAGGCTCGGAGGTCGGTCCACTCTCCAAAGTCTCCATAATCCTGCTACTTCTTCTCAATCCCAGATCTAGGACCCACTATGCTCCAAAACCGAATCACATCATGCATGCAGTTACATGCACTCAGCTCGAAGAAAGAGAGACTGAGAAAGGTTGATCTACTCCTGTCAGAGACAAAAAACCACTGTTGGTTTAGATAAAGCAGACAAGAATGTAGCGCAATGTGCCTCTTGGCACTCAGCTCGAAGAAAGAGAGACTGAGAAAGATTGATCTACTCCTGTCAGATACAAAAAACCACTGTTGGTTTAGATAAAGCAGACAAGAATACAGCGCAACATGCATGGGAGGAATCGGATCCAGCGCAGTCATCCCATGATCAGAAACCCTAGATCTTGAGGGGATCGAGACAACCTCCTCATATCTGCCTCTTATAGCAGCTCACGCGCAAGTCTTGATCAACTCTCCTCGCCCCCTAGAATCGTTCGCTCGTCGCTCCTTCCGAATCTTGAAATTTGTTTGGAAACTGTATTTTTTCCAATTATGTAATTTTAGCAATCATAATTTTGTAATTTTGATTTATTGTCAGATTTTGGAACTATCTAAATCGTCCAAAATAGGATTTGGATTTGAGCAATGGAAAATGTAATTTCAGATATTTCAATCGAGGGCATTTTGGGTATTCATTATACTGCTCCTTTTGTTTGGTGTTATTAAGATAGCAGATCAAAAAGTGTTAAAAAACATATTATTAAATTTTATAATATTTTAATATATAGAAAGAAAGATCATCTTTCTTAATCTATTTATTTTAGGTTTTGGACTTTACAGTGGGTTTTGTTTGGAATCAAGTAATTTTTTTGTTTGTGAAATCTAAATTTGTAAGTGTTTAAATTATGTTTTTGAACCTCTATTTATTTTAGCTTTTGGACTTTACTATGCGTTTTGTTGGGAATCTAGTATTTTTTTTATTCGTGAAATCCAAATTTAGAAGTGTTTAGATTGTGTTTTTGAACCCATAAATAAATTCAGCACCCTCCAATATCGACAGACAACTAAATTATGTAATTTTCATAGTTAATATATGTGATTCTAATATTTTTTAAAGATTTCCAACTAAACACCAAACCAAATAAACTCATAAAAGATTAACAACCTATAATATTTAGACTATGCATTATTTATAGATATATGTAATTTTTAATGGTTAATTGTTATTCTGTAATTATTTTATAGTTAATTATTTGATTAATTAAGGTAATCTATTAAATATAAAATATTTTTAAATAAAAATAAGATTAATAATTTAATAATATATATTAAAATGTTTAAAAAATAATATTAGCAGAAGAAGAATTCCAAAAACCAAAAAATGCTCCAAGAAGATCTTGAAAAAACGCTCCTCAAAGATTTTGAAACTGAGCAGAGTCTTTAGCTCTGGTTGTTGGTGGACTTGTTGTCTATGTTTTTGCAGGTTCGTGGAGAGCTTCATTAGTATATGTGAGTATACCAATGTGAAAGATTTAAGAGAAATGGATCGCTGTGAAAAAAATCCAAGAATATTTTGAATCTGAGTAGTCTTTGGCTCTGGTCGTTGGTAGAGTTGTTGTCTATTGGTTGTTGCTTTTGCACGATCGTGGAGAGCTTCACCAATGTTTGCAAGCCAGGTTCTTTTTTACAGGAATTTTGGATCTCTCGAAGTGATTTTCGCTCCATTAAGATTCTAAAATTGTTCTGAGCAGATCTCCAACACTGGTTCGATGGTGGTTCTGGTCCATAGGATGTTGTAGTTTTGCAGTTCGTGGTGAGATGCAGGGTGGCTACCTTTTGCCAAAGGTTGTGAGCCCACTTAGTTTTCAGGAAAACATTTGGAGAATGATCAAGAAAGTTTGGTTTCTTGATTCAATTCCTCTATCTGCATGGTTGCTCTGTCTCTATGGCCTTTGGAGGGGGTCCTTCCCCTCCTCTTCCTCCAGATATCAATGCGTTCAAAAGACTTATTGCCTCCTGTGGTAAGAGAAAGGGTATCCCAATGGTGCAAAAATTTGTAAACAAAACAGACATTCCTTCTGTTGAACTGCTTGTCGAACGTCCTTGCTGGACCGCCCTGAACCTAGCTGAGCATGGGCCCATTAGGCAATTTACGGGTCTTTGGCCTTCTCCTAAGGCAATTGATGGATGGGTTCAACGAAATTGGAGGCCTTTGGTTTCTGAAGGAATCTGCAATCATTTGGTTGGCATAGGTTATTATGTTTTTGTGTTTGATTCAGCTGATGATCGAAACCTTATCTTTCAAAATGGTCCATATTTTATGGGTTCTTAGTGGCTTTATCTGAATAAGTGGACTTCAGACTTCGATCCTGCCTAGGACATACCTTAAGTCGTTCCTATTTGGGTTAGGCTTCCCCACTTACCTCTTCATTGCTGGAACTCAGAATCTCTGGAAACCATCGGGAATAAGCTCAGAAAGTATATCGATAGGGAAGAAAGGAAAGAACAATATTCGTGTGCAAGAATTTGCATTGAAGAAGATTTAGAGATAGGGTTGCCTGAGGCGATCAAGATAACTGTTGTTGAATGGTCACACATTCAGGAGCTTGATTACGAACAACTCCCTTTCAAGTGTCGTCATTGCCATGGATATGGCCACTTTGCTCGAAATTGCAAGAAAAAATTAGAAGAAGAATTTGATAAAGAGAAGGTTGATCAATGGACACAAGTTCAGAAAGCAGGCACCTCCAAACAGGATAATAAAATGAAAGGTAAAGGAGGAAATACAAGGAATGGATTCATTCCTATTGAGAAAAGATTTTTAAACCTCAGGCTATGGAAAAAGCTACCGCTTCTTCAAATCCTTTTGTTGTTTTCAGTCCTTCTGAAGATCAGAATTCCCCTGTTCTTGAAGAGGGTGAAGTGCAGCAATCTGATGTGCATAAATGTGAAGGTGAAGTAATTTTTGGGACACAAGAACAATCCGGACTAGTACTCTTAGAAACTCCTTGCGTAGATGCAATATTGCAGGAAATTCATCAATCATCGACAGGTGGCACATCTTCTCCCTCTTATGCAGAAATTCTTAAGAAGAAATTGATACACTTCTGGTTCCTCGGAAGAAGATTCAATAGATTAACTCACTAAAAAGGCAGGTAGGAAGTCTCGAAAGGAGGTCAGAGAAGAAGAAGCTGAGAGATTAAAGATGCAGGGTAGTCATGCTACAATAGAAATTTCAATAGGTAGAAGTAAGCAGAATAGACCCCCAAAGGGAGGGACAACTCCCTTTTTCTCGGGTAAATAATGTAGATCGTCTCTTGAAATTGTAGGGGACTAGGGAATCCCAAGAAAGCAAAAGCAGTTAAATATCTATTAAGAATGGAACCCTCAGACATTCTCTTGCTCCAAGAAACAAAGATAGAAGAGGAAGCTCTATTATCCTTAAGCAGATCAAAGTGGAAAAAAATGCAGGCATGGTAGTTAGTGCAAGGGGCACTTCAAGGGGCCTCGCAACCTTATGGTCTGAGGACAATTTTATACTAAATGCATCGTTTGCTACCCAACATTGGATTTATACATAATTATAGCATGTAACAAGTAAGATCTCCATTTCTCTATTTAACCTTTATATCCCAGTAAATTTTATAGAGAAAAAAGTCTGCTGGAATTCGCTATCAGATTGTATGGGAATCCACTCTCCCATAAACATTATAGTGGCTAGGGATCTAAATATTATTTTAGATCCTAATGAGAAAAGGGGAGGAGTTCAAGGCAGAGATCCTCTTCAGGAGGTAGTAGAGTCTTTGATCCATGCCCGGGATCTTCTTGATTTCAAACCCAAGAAAGGGCATTACACTTAGACCAACAAGAGAGTAGGGGCAGCAAGAATTTTTGCTCGTTTGGATAGATATCTAGTCCAAAGCTCTTTGATGGATGGGAAAATTTTAATCTCTTCCAAAAATTTTCCCAAGTTAACTTCTGATCACCATCCTATTTCCCTGATGTTGGAAGAAGAGGAAAATATTGGTCCTATCCCATTTTGTTTCAGTCCTCTTTGGATTGAGAGGGATGGATTTTGGGAAAGAGTGTCTCAATATTGGGCCCAGTTTGTAGATGGATCCCCCAGATATGTATGGGAACATAAACTAAAACATACTAAATATGCATTAAAAATATGGATTAAAACAACTCTCACAATTCCAATGAGCAGCAGGAAATAGCTAGTGTATGTTTTAGCTAAAATTCAGCTAGGTATGGAGGAATCAGAAATTTCTAAATCACATTTGGAGAATGAGTAGTCCTCTCAAATAAATACTTTCCTTTCCTTTCACTAGGAAGAAGAGTATCTAGTTGCAAGCTGGATATAAAAATATTGGCTTCTTCCATAGGCAATGCAGAGCCAGACTATCTTGTAATCACATCTCGAAAATAAATTAAAGAGAGGGTGAAGTCATTAAAGGTCAATTGCATTTACAGCAGGCTACACAAACACACTTTCAACAATTGTTCCATGAGGACGTCATCACTGATGATGTTGTGAATGTTGATTTTTTATCCAACATACCCTCTTTAGTCAGTGTTGAGGTTAATGTTGTATTAGTGAAACCTTTCTCTGAAAAAGAAATAGCGGATGTTATATGGGCAATGTAGCAAGATAAATCCCGCGGACCGGATGGATTCTCTATCCATTTCAACAGGATTTGTTTGAATGTTATGCAATCATATCTTTTCCGTATGATTTCAACCTTTCTTAAAAAATCCAAAGTGGGAGGGTGCACTATTTCTACTTTCCTTGCTTTAATTCCAAAGGAAGTTGATCTAGCATCTTTTGACATGTTTCGACCTATCTCGCTCTATAATGCTTCATACAAAATTTTGGCCAAACTCTTAGCCAATAGACTTAAGCTTTGTTAGGATTTTTAATTTCTCCTCTCCATGGGGGTTTGTTAAAGGCAGACATCTAGTAGATAATGTGATACAAGTGCAAGAAGCCCTCCACTCTAGCTCCCAGAGGAAGGAGAAAGGCATGATCATCAAGCTTGATATGAAAAATGCCTTTAATTGAGTTAAGCTTTCCTTTATCTATCAAGTTCTTCTCTCTTTTGGTTTTAGTGATGATTTTGTCAGTTTGATAAAAGCCTGCACAGACAGGACCTGGATAGCGCCCCTTGTTAATGGTAGACCAGCAGATTTCTTCCAAGCTTCAAGATGACTTCATTAAGGGTGCCCTCTGTCATCTTTCCTTTATATATTTATGGTTTAATCTTTAAGTAGAAAGCTTACAGTAGAATTGGTTGCAAGTTCTCTCCCTGGCATTAAGGCAGCAAGAGGTGTGGATCCTATAAATTATGCCCTCTTTGCAAATGATTCTCTTCCTCTGGGAGGGGCATCCTTAAATATTGCTTGGGCCTTCAATGAAATATTACAAAATTTATGTTTAACTTCAGGAGATCTTATTAACAAAAGTAAGAGTTTTGTATATGGTCGGAATGTATACCATCTACCAATTCTCTAAATAGCTCATTCCTTGGGTTTCTCTGGTTTTCACAAATGGGATAAGATCAAATATTTGGGCCTTCCATTAACCTTGGGACCAAGTCCTCCTTCGCTTTGGCTGGAACTGACAAGTAAATTAAAAGCAAAAATAGTATCCTGGGGTGGCCAATGGTTAACAAAGGCTGGGAAGTTGATTTTTATTAAGGCGGTCCTTTCAGCCCTCCCCATATTCCAGTCCTCTCTGCTCCTTGCTCCCAAGTCAATCACGGCTTAGATCTCCAAGCTTCTTTGGGACATTGTTTGGAAGATTGGAAAAGGTAACCATAATAAGATTCATCTAGTAAGTTGGGATATTCTCAAATGACCAATTACGGAAGGTGGATTGCAAATTCGTGATCTTGGATTGGAAAATTTGGCGTTGGGACGTAAACTCATTTGGAAGCTGTATGTAGATAAAAACCATCCGGTAAGTAAGATATTTTGGATGAAATACCTAAAGGGAGGTTCTTTGAGAAATTTAAAAACTTCAAATGCCCCCACAGGCACAACAGTATGGAACTTATGCAGAAGAGGAATCGATAATATTAATCAATAGAATCCCCGACAATAGGAAGAGGATATTTTTGTGGGATGATAAAATCTTAGAAAATCCTCCTCTTTCCTCTTTAATCTCATTAGAATAGATCAAGCCTTTTAGTTAACCAATAAAGGCCTTCTTCTGCTAGTAGACATTTGTTTTTGGGACAGCGCTGGGAATTGGGTAGATTGGTCCTTTCCTGATATTCCAGATCATCTTATCTCCCAAAATAAATTGTTGCTTTCATCTCTATCAAGTCTTGCACCAGTTCATTGCTCTTATAAAGATAAATGGGGTTGGGGTCGATATGGTACTTATTCAGCTGCTCAAGGCTTCTCCGAATTACAAACTCCTCATGTCTCTAGTCTATCCCCTGCACATTGGAAATATGTCTAGTCTTCATACAACCTTCCCAAGTTGAACTTTTTCACATGGATGCTCATGCATAAAAGGGTACCGACATATGAAAATTTGACTAAACACGGGTTCCTTGGACCATTTAGGTGTTGTTTCTATAACTCTGCCTACGAAACGTCAGATCACATTTTCGTTGATTGTGTTTTCACTCAAACCATGTAGGAGTTGGTCCTCAAAGGTTTGAATGTATCTGTCCCTGCTCAAATTGTAGGCGTCCCTCTCTACACCTCCTGGAAAGAACGAATTCTATAAATAAGAGACAAAAACGTTGAATGGATCAAACTCTGACAAACATTTCCGAAATGTATTTGGTGGAAACTATGGCTGGAAAGAAATGAATGGATTTTTAAAAACAAGACTATGACTCCCTTGATCGTGGCAAATAAAATCAAAATGCTCATATCTGAATCAACAAGTAATTTGGCCTCTCCTTCATCTCTACCTTCAGAGGTTTTAGCGTGGATGGGATCCTGTTCTTTGGGATTGAGAAGATCGGTCTTCACCAAACCAGCGTGTTCTCCTTCCTGGTGTGTGCGTTGTAATGCTACAGCATTTAATGAATGGTGGAAGAGCTCCTCTTTAGCTACTATCTTCTTTGACAGTGCATCCAAGGGGAATCATGGGATCACAATAGTTGGGGGTTTGATTATATCTCTAGATAGATTGATGAAATCCTGTTTTAGTTGGGGACTTGGAATTAGGTCGATTAATCAGGCAAAAAGTTATAGTCTCCTTAAGGAATGCCAGATAGCAAAGGAGAATGGATATAAGTCAATCCAAATTTTTCGAGATTCAGAGTTGTTGATCAAATTATTAAATTCAGAAGATCATTTTAATAATTATGCCTTGAATAATTCTCTGCAAAGAATCTGAAATACATTGAAAGAGTTTGAAAGAGTCGCATCTTTCCATATTATGCGAGAGCTAAATAAAAATGCATATGCTCTTGCAAATAAAGCTTGCCTGCTATCAGAAGGCAACCTCAACATCAATGGAGAACCCAACAAATTTCATCCAATTCCTTAACTGAGTTCCAATAAGTTGTGATATGTCTATTTGGGAGATACATTTTCAAATCGTAAGAATTTGTACTAACTTTGATCTTCTCGAAGTTGTTTTACTACTCTTTGTGTAATTGGTTGATTGGCATTTGCTAAATCGGACCTGAATTCCTTCATAAAAAATAAAAATTATTCATTTGAGTTAAAAAAAAAATTTAATAATAAATATAAAATATATGTAAATACATATGTGAGTTTAATTTGTACTTAAGGAAACTTATACATATCCATCTAAAATAAAAAAGAAAACTAGTACAAATGTGATATATATATATATATATATATATATATATATATATATATATATATAATTGGAAAATTGAAAATAATTGAAATAATTTTTAATAATAAAAATAAAATAAAATAAACTAATGATGATGATTGACGTCCACTGATTAAAATCTTGTATCTGTGCTCAAAAAGCTTTCCAAGCTCACTGTAGTTTTGACAAGCTAGGAGGTTATAAAGGTTTGTGTTGTAGCAAATACTATGAAACTTATATCTAATGTGGGTGTAAGCAAGGCACTCTAAGAGAAAGTGATTTTCATCCTCAACACTCATAGAATCACACAGTTGGAAAACCCTTTCCATCCATAGAGATTTAGGAATTGACAACAGCCCTGTTTCCCTATGAACTTCATGAGAGTTTGTTCTAATATTGGCTATATTAATTTTCTTTTGTGAGCTAGTGACTACCGAGAGATACTTCTTATCTTCCAGGTTAGGATTAATGATCTCCTTATAGTATCTTAATTTTCTCTTAAACCCTAAATTGTCCTCACACCAATTTTTTTTTTAAACTTAGAAGTTATAATATTTTGACATACACCAGAATTTATTTTTAAACTTAGAAGTTATAATATTTTGACATTGTCAATGTTCTGTAGAATGTCATTTTCATTAATGCCCCAATGGTTTATCCAAGCCATGGTATCTTTACACCAACACTGCTTGAGGCGTAGTTGGTTTTGACTTGAGTTTAAAGTAATTTTAGGAAGACTCTCGTTTCCCATGTTATTTATCTTATGCTTGTACATCAGGTACCTAGTCATAGCAATGATCTCGATAGGGGAAAGACCCACTTCTATTAGGAGAATAGGATAAGGCGTATTGTTTTCAATTTTGAGGTTATAAGTTATAAACCGCTTCTGGATTTGCTCAATCTTCCTCCAAGATTCTCTATAAATGTTACACCCCCATACTTCACAACCATACAAGATAACAAGGATGACAAGAGTTTCAAATAGGAACTTCTTTTTATCTCACATGACCAGATTGGTTGATACACAGTTATTTTCAAGACCAAAATAAGCTTTCCACCCTCCCTTAATCCCTTTCTCAATGTTATAGTTCAAATTGAGCTTGTGATGAATATCAATTTGGAGATACTTCTAAGAAGTCACTTCCTCTAACTTTCTATTATCATAAATAAAATTTGCATAGGGGTCTTTCTTAGATTTTATAATCATGATTTTTGTCTTGTTGGTGTTAACAACTATACCCGTGTTAGAGCAAAAATATTTAAGAATTCTTAATTGCTTATCGAGATCAGAAGGGCACCTTTCCATAAGAACAATATCATCAGCATAAAGTAGGAGGATGATAACTATCCCAGCTAAGATTGTACCAACACAACCTGCTTCTTCTAAAAAAAAATCTAGCTTATGAATGTAAATGCCAAAAAGGGAAGGGGAGAGGGGGCAACCTTGTTTAACTCCAATATTTAAATTTATATATGTTGTCTACCCCTCATTAATCTTAAACCTAGCAATGAACTTTTCATATAACCTTATTGTGGCAGCTCTCAACTCAAAAGGAACCTTAAGCTCCTCTAGCCTATTCCATAGGTTTACTTCTAGGTGATGTATCAAAAGATTTTATAAAATCCACAAAGCAACAAAATAGGTCAGACTCATTATTACGACATTCCTTTGCAATGATCCTGAGTGTAACGAGGTGGTCCATGGCTAAATGATTCCTTCTAAGACCTGCTTGGCCTTTAACTCGCTTACCTTCCATTTCTAGCCATTCACTGATATTATTTTCTAAGATAATACAATATAACTTAGCTAAGATAGGGATAATCATAATAGTCCGATAATTAGAGGGGTCATTTTTATCACCACTTTTGAAAATAGGAATAATGAGGCTTTGAGTCCAAGGTGTAGGAAACCCTTGCTTGATCGCTAGATTAATGAGTTTGTGAATGTGTAGGATGAGGACATGCCCTCCAATTTTTAAGATTTACGCTTGGTATCCTTCAATATATTTGGATTTTCCATTTGTTAAGCGCTTAACCCAAAAATCTATGCCTTCTAATGAGAAAACATCATTCGTTGTAAGAATAGTTTGAATGTTATCTCTGATATCCAAGGATTAATAAAGTGTTTTAAGATAGGAATTCCAATCTTTTAAAGCAATTTTATTATCTTCTTTTGCTTTGCGAGTTAGAATTTGCCTCCAGAATTTCTCAGGAGCCAACTTTGAGAGGTGTAGGAGATTTTCCTGCCTTTTACTTAGATATTTTTTTTCTTTTAATTAAGGCTTTGTAGTGATTTATCTTGTCCATTTTTATCAAATGTGTAGTAGCTTGCTTAATTTCTTTTCTCCCATCTTTACACTCTTGATCATACCAAGGGTTGGTTCTACTATTGCTTGTTTTAGTCGAAACTTCAATAAAGAACTTGTTAATGGACAATGAGAGGGTTGCGGCAAAATTGTGGTAGAGATTTTATATGTTCTCCATGCTAGATAAAGGAACCAATTCATTTTTTAGATCATGGATAAAAATGTCAGCTTTATTTTTATTGAGTATCAATGCTTTTGGCAATGATAGTTTTCCTCCTTAGGATCGCTATGCGTGGAAATATTGAGACTTATAATTAAAGGTCTATGATTAGAGTCGGGATAATGGTCATTGAAGATGTTGAAATCTATTAATTTGTTGTATATAGGGATATCAGATATAACATAATCTACCACACTACTTCCAAGCCCATGGATATAAGTCATCTAGTTAGAGTTTGGCCATTTTGTGAGACCATTGCAAATGATAAGATCTTGAGCACTACAAAATTTGACCAGCTCAGACCTTAATAAATTTTCACCTAGATCTTCATAACTTGTTTTGTACATGTTAGCTAGATCAAGGTCTTCGTCTAACCAAAGAGGATTAGGGTTGGAATAGTTGTTTAAAAGAATAGCTTGGTTACTGGAAGTTCGAGCATTGAAGTCACCCATCAAAATGATATTTCCTTCCTTCCTTAATTAGAAATATCATGTTCTGAACGATCATAAGGACAATTTTTATCTAAATTGTTTTTTTTATAGAAGTTGGAATTAACAGGGGCAACATAACAAATGACTATATATGTTTTTTCATCATTAATGTGTGTGATCTCTATCCAAATAAACTAATCGGTTTGAAGGGTATTTCTTATAAAGCCTAACATGTGGAGATATGTTCTTCTTAATGTAACAGGCTATATCCCCAATGCCTCTATGACATGATTTCGTGGATCCAACTTAACTTAGGGCCTTTTCTCCATGGGAATCCTTGACAGTTCCAGGAGAAGATCTGGAGTGTGTCAAATTGCTATTTATTACTATCATTTTGGTTTCTATCTCTAATAACAGTTTTCTTGTTTCTGATTAATGCCCATTTTCCCTCCTTCCTAGCTTCTTTTACCTTTTGGACCTCCTTTCTTAATTCGTCCTCATCCTCTCGAATGAGGTCTTCATTTATAAATATCCCCGAGCCTTTTAAACTTGACGTCTTACTGAATATGTCGTATTTTTGTTCGATAAAGCTAACCTTAACCCGTATTAGCGTTTCTTTATTCTTAATTAATTTCCCCAACCTATTTGCTTCTAAGTTTTTTATATATATATAATTGGAAAATTAAAAATAATAAAAAGAAAATTAAATAATATATATATTTTTAGTTTTTATTTACAAATGGAAATTGATTTCATTAAATTTAATAACAATGGATTTAGATCCATGTATATCATCAATTAAAAAAATTACATTTCAATGTATATTTTATTTTGGCAATACTAATATTTAATTAAATGAAATATTTATTTTATTTTGGCAATATTAACATTTAATTAAATAAAATATTTTAAAGATGATATAAAATATTTATAATTTGTAATACTAACATTTAATTAAATGAAATATTTTAAATATGATATAAGATATTTATAATTAGATTGAAAGATGGTTTTGAAGGGCTTCTTGATCTTAAGAAGATGGTATTCAAGATTCAATTTGTTTAAAGAGAAGGTTGTAAAAAAATATTTATGGTTATTATTTCATGATTTCCCATTCAATTATGGACAAATAATGTTTTTGTGGCTTTGGCAAATTTTCTCGGGAAATTTATTAAGTTGGACAATAAAATGTTGACTATAGAAGATAAAGCGTATGGTTTCTGTTATGGTTGAGTTTGATGTGTCTGAAGGTCTGTTTAGAGAAGTTGATTTTCCTTGGGGGGCATCATTTTATTCATCACTTAAACTAGTTGAAGATTCCGTTCAGAATTTTTCTTTGCCAATGGACGGGACACCTTCATAACAATTGGTCGGGGTTTCCTTTGATTCTTTTGAAGATGGTGTTTCTTTATTTGGTGATGGGGTTTCTGTTCGTGGCAAGTTTGCATATAAAGATGGATGTGTTATTATTGAATCTCTGCTTTCGGAATCGTGACCTTCTCTTTTTGCTATGGATGGTTCTGTGTCTTTCCTAAGTAAGATGGAAGATCTCCTCTCACATTTATATTGCTCACTTTATGAAGAGGAAATAAAATTAATTAAAGATGTTAATGATCAACATTATTACAAATTGTCTTTTGGTTCGCTTCCTTGCTCTAATCTGTCCTTATCAATTGAGCCAATTGTGTGTAAGGGTTCGGATTACGGTGACTCTATTGTTTTGTGGGTCATGTTGCTTTAGATTCATTACCTCCTTCGATTGATTTTTCTTGTAAAGAGAGTATCAATGTCCCAGATTGTGAGGGAAGGAAATCTCGGGTGTGTAATATTAATTGGGGCATTTTCGCTTAGTTCAAGGTTCATTCTGAGTCTTTGAACACTTCTATAGGGGAGGACTAAAATTTTGATAGTTGTCTGATTTTGGAGGAAAACCTCAGTTGCCCGTTCTACTCTTGGATAATAGTCTAGTAGATGCAACTATTCCTTCGGGCCTGGGGGTAATGTTGTGTCAAGCTCTCCTTCGACTATTGATGGAGGTGGGAATCCCTTAAAATCTCCTTCCTATAAGGATATTCTTATTAAAAGTCCGCTGCCTATTTTCTTTAAGAAATTTAAGCCAAAGATGAGGTTTCTCCTATTACCTCAATGCGCTGTCGAAATGTTACTGTTATAAATCCTAAAAAAAAGATAGTTGAATTTAAAGGTGTTGGTTCCTGGAGGAAATGAGGATTGTTGGAATGATTACATCCCTCTTTCTGCTCATCTTGCCAAAATTTCTTAAGGTTCTGGTTCCAGTATTAGGGCTCTTAGAGATCTACCCTCTATAGGTGTTTCTCATTGATAATGACATCTTTTAACATTCAGGAAGTTGGGGGCTCTTCCAAATTAAATGCCCTCAAATGCCTTTTTGGTCTTATCAAGCTTGATGTTGTCTTGATCCCAGAGTAAATTTGTATTCAATCAAAAGCTTGTGAAACCTTCTTTAAAATATTTCATGGTTGGAAGTCTGTTCTAGTGATGCTTCCAGTCATTCTGGGGGGCTAGTAGCCACTTGGAATCCCTCAGTATCTGATTTCAAGGCCTTTAATATGTGTATAGGAATTTTGTTGTAAGATAGTATTAGAGGTTTGGAGAAAAGTATCAATATTATAAATTGTTATGGCCCTTATGTTAATCACCAAATGTTTTGGGACATGATTGTAGTTAGTGGTCTTCTACAGGATTCATACCTGATTCTATGAGGGCATCTTAATATGACTAGGTATGCTTGTGAATTGTGGGGAAATTAGCCTAGGCTTGATCCTATGTTTGAATATTTTCATCATCTATTTCTAGAGGCAAAATTGGTTGATACCTTCAAATTTATCCCCTACAATGGTCTTCTACAGGATTCATCCCTGATTCTAGGAGGGGAACATAATTTGACTATGTCTAGTTGTGAAGTTTGGGAATTTGGCCTAAGTTGGACCCTATGTTTGAGTACTTTCATCATCTATTTCTAGAGGTGAAATTGATTGATATCCTAGCTTCAATTTTATCCCCTAATTGGTGAAATATAAGGGTGGGGGAGGTAGGTGTGGCAAAAAGGCTTGATAGACTTCTAATAGTTGAAAGTCTCTTAGAATCGACTAGAAGATACATAATTTGGCATGTTAGCTGAGGTATTTCTGATCATCTTCCCCTTTGTCGTCAATTTGAGATTGAATTTTCTAGACACAATTTTCAATTTAAGTTTAGTCATTCTTGGATTCAAGATAAATATTTTTTGAGATCTTGTTAATATAATTGCTTACCATCCAATCATCAGCTCACACACAAAGACTAAAATAAACGTTTGCCAAGTTGCTCTGGAATCCATCTTAAGTTTGTAATTTTAATTAAGGGCAATCATTTCTCCTCCTTTTCTATTGTGTTTTATTTTCTTGTTGTTGTAATTGGTTCATGGGTTTATTTTTGTTTGGAAGCGGTAAAATCTCCCTTCTCCAAAGCCCTGAAGGATATCAATGGTTAAAATCCAAGATAAAGAATTCTCAAATATTCTTAATATAATTTCCTACCATCCAATCAACAACTCACAATTCACACAGATTAAAATAAATGTTTGCCAAGCTGCCATGGAAGCCATCTTTAGTTTGTAATTTTTTTAAGGGCAATCGTTTCTCCTCCTTTTTTGTTGTGTTTTATTTTCATTATTACTATAGTTGGGTCATGGGATTTATTTTTGTTTGGAAACTGTAAAATATCCCTTCCCCAAAGCCCCTAAGGATATCAATGGTAATGCCCTATCTTTCTTTGTCTTCCACACGCATGGGTGCTTTACTATGCAAAACAATTGTTAAATTCTCACATGCATGGATTTTGTGATGTTGTGATTTCTTAGTAAGTTTTATGTCTCCTTGCTTGTAAAAAATGTATGTGTGTGCTTCTGAGTAATCTCACATGGATAACAACTACAAGACAAGGGTGATTTGTGAGGCATTAACCTCACCAAAGCATTGTTATTTCAGAAGTGGTCTTTTGGATGCAACTTGCCAGTCCCTAGGTTAATATGATAACATCCTGCCCCACTCGAGTGCTAACATCGTAAGCAGTATCAATGTCATTCCTTATGTCCGCTATCTAGATTGCTATTGCTATTAATGTGATGTATTACAAGCTATATTTAAATGGTTTATTATTATGGAGGATTTTGCTTCCATATTAATAATCGTGATTAATATTTTCAATGTATTTATTTCTAAGGCATTTTCACAAAAAGGAGCCATGTGTGGCCACTATAAGCTAGAGTAAAGTAGGATTAAAACCAAAGGAGGCAATTAGGATTAACCTAGACCACTTATGAAAAATATATTTCCATATTAATTTTTAAAATAAATGCCTCAAATAAGCCACTTGGCCATCCAACTTAAAAACTCAATATCCTTAAAAAACATTCCCATTGAGGCCCAAAAAGGAATGACAACAAACATCCATAAGGACCATCGTTATCATCATCGAGATAAAATTCACATTGGGAAAATGATCATCTATATCACTCTCGAAGACCCCCCACACATCATCCACTCACTCTAGGTTGGGTAAAACAACGTCCTAACCATCATTCTTAGGTTGTTGGTCACTCTCATAAACTAATAGAACAAGAGTAGATTATCATTTAATGTGCATGTAGGAGGGTTGTCTGGATTCTTGTGGCAACACTATATGCGCTCCCTCATGGATTGCCAAGCTTTATGCCTAGGCCTTCCCTCACTTTATTTATAATGCTACCCCAAGCAAAAAAAAATTGACATATTAATGTTGACAAGAGTAAATCTATTATTAACAGTTTTATTAATTGTCCGAAGTTAATTATAGATACAACCTCGTTAATTATATATACAATCTCGTTAATTACATTTTATTACTCAAACTTTGTATCCACAACTATGAATTTACTATCCTTTAGCTAGATATCAACTCACCAGTTTAGAAAGACCTCAAACCAGTATGAAGAACAATGTTTACTTAGCTTTTTAGCTAACAATATCTATCATTGTCCTTGCATGTGGTGTTCCTACCGATACTTAAAAAAAGGAATTGAGATTTTTCTAGGACTTTCCAATTAGAAGTTCGTTTATACAAGTAAATCTTACCTGTCTCAATGGACATACTCTTGATTTGCTAGTTGTTATTATAAAGACTAGCGATTTCTTTCTTATTATTCCCTGCAAGCAGAGAATTACGTATTCGATCTGGTTTTGGCATTCGAGGCACATCAAATTCAGATTTTTATGTTATACTTTCATCCATAAATCAACTGGTTTTCCTATGTTTTTTTGCCTCGCCCTCTTATTGTGTGAATTACCTTTTCAATTTGTTGGGACCTGACAACCCTACAATCGATATACTGACACACCTAACAACCCTACAATCCATGGAACCCGGCAACCCTACAATCGATGTCATGCATGCACAGTGCATGGCAAGATGCATGGACTTGCATGAGTCATCCTTCCATATCTACAAGGTGTTCGCCTCTTATCTATCCAAGCAAAGAGATATTTGAGGTGTATAAATAGAATGAGTCCAGTGGACTTGGTTACTTTGTGCTCTACCACTTTGTATATATTGGTTGCTTTGTGCTCTAGCACTTTGGATCTCAACTTAGGTGTTGGTGTTGTATGCTTCAAGTCTTCATAGAGTTACAGGTCCTGCATTTAGGTCTCCACGTTACAGGTTATTAATTTCATTGGCAGAAAAGACAATGCCAATGCATGTTCTAGGTTGTACATAGAAATGACAAACATTGTATTTATGCTTTATAATGTAAACAAAAATGACAATGCTTATGTATTTTATTTTCTTTCTACATTAAATAGTTTATTCTCTATGCAAATTTATATTGTACATTTTTGTTTAGTTATATGTTATTAGATTCAAATGAACCTAATTATTTCAAGTAAAATGGAATTACAAGTAATTGTTATCATGTGCATATAAAATTCCAAAATTTTAGCTATGTATATTGTGATACAAACTCTTTTTGAAAAAATTATGACAACCAGCTTGTAGGGCTTAGATTGCCAGGTTACAGGACTAATTTGCAAATAGAAATGAATACAAAAAAAAAAAAACTAGACATCACCACTTACTTGAGTCTTGAAACATGATTTTGTTGCAGGTTTTGCTTACTTGAGTCTTGAAACCTTATTTTGTTGCAAGTTTTGTAGAAGGGACTTGAGTGATGCCTCCCATAAAGTAAAATGTATATTATGACACCCGAGTAAAATATATATTAGGACACCAAATTCAGGCCCATCCTTTCGTTTTATAACTTCTGGTGAAAATTTAATATGCACTACCTACAATGTCCTAAAATTTCTTTACTAGTTTTATGAATTCGAACAGTCCATATTTTGGTGCCTTCAATTTCTTTACTAGTTTTATGAAGCCTGACAGTCCAAAATATGGTGCCTTCAAAGGTGAATCTTATTTCTTAAACTTAAAAAGGAAATTCTCAAGTTTCATGTCGTCATGGACAACACCATGCAAATGACAAAAAGAGGGATGTCTACGAGCTTTAGCACCAAATCACAATCAACTTGCCTGAGTCATATCAGTTGCCTGCGTTGAATACCTTCAATGCCCTCTCAGTTATGGATCGTTGCAATAAATATCAGATCGATTTGTTGATAGTCACTAAAGGTGGACCGCTGACAGGACTTTCACCAAATCGCATGAGAAATCTTGCACACACCTAATCACAGTTAGATCGTTGTCATCAGATTCACAATTATTCTTTAAACTGCTCAGCATTTCTGGTCATTTTCACGTTTTCTTGTAACTCTTGACTTTTATTAAATATGCATGCAAATTCTTTGAAGTGGAAAACACATTATGCAGTGTTCCATCCTTCCTTCGAAACATGGACCTTCTTTGGACATGATGCCATGGGCTGACGAGTCCCTCATCAAATTTTTTATATATAATCTGTGTTTTGGAAAATGTAGCCATTGAACCCATTGCAACTCCTCTTCCAGAGTAATATGAAGCAGATTTAAACTTTTTTTTTTTTAACTCAAACGGGTAAATTTTTTTTTTTAAATTTTTTTTTTTAGAAAGAATGCTAGACTGATATGACAAATGCCAATCAGCAAATTACAAAATGCTAAGATGAAATCCTTATTCACCATAATAAGAAGTTACAGGTCCTCTTATAGGTTAATAAAATAAGAGCCAGGAAGACTAAATACAACAAAATTGATTACAATTAAGGAATAGAATGAAAGCAACTTGATTTGTCATTGATGCTAAGTTGACCTTATGCCAACTGGCAGGCTTTGTTTGCCATATCATCATCCCAATTGTTAAGACCCTGGAGAATGTGGAACGACTGAACCTTGTCAAAATCTTTGAGGAGATTTCGAACTCTCTGCAAGATATTATTTAATTCCAGATTGTAAAATTCATTTGTTGAGTTTAATATTTTAATCAGTAGCTCTCAATCGTCGAAGATTTGAATTGTCTTAAAACCAAGCTCCTTAGCTATTTGGAAATATTTGAGAAGGGCATAGCTTTCAGCCTGATTGTTGGATATGAAGCCAAGGCCCCAACTAAATCTGGCTTTTAATAGCTTGTCTGAAGAATACATCAGCCCCCCAGCTCCAGAGATGCCGAGGTTTCCTTTAGAAGCACCATCGAGAAAAATAGAAGCCGAAGGAGAATTAATCCACCATGAATTAAATTCATCACCTGATTTCCTAATACACTAGGGTGAGGGGCATGTTGGCTGGATACAATTGACCTTTGGCAACTGCGCTGGATTAGATCCAAGCCAATTTGCAATCTCTATGGAAGCGTGGAGGGGGACTTCATCTTTCCAGCCAATTCAGCAAAATGGCACTTGATTTTTTGTGCAACAGTTTGAGGAGTTACAGAGATATTATTGAATAACAAATTATTTCTAGTAAGCCAAATATTCCACTAAACAACTTTAGGAATTAGCTGCCAGATGTTTACCACGTCTTTATTTGCTTCGTGTGAGAATGGACAGTGCTCCACCCATTGTTGATAGAGTGAAATTATTTCATTTTGAATAGGAACAAGAGAGAGACCATGAAGGACAATCTCCCAGACTGAAATTGAGAAATCGCAGGCTATGAGAAGATGTGCAGTTGTTTCCTTGGCTGAGATGCATAAAAAACACCTGAATGGACCGAGAAAGCCACGTTTTTCAAGATTATCTCCTGTCATAATTTTATTTTGTATTAGCAGCCATGAGAAAAAATTAACTTTAGGAAGTCAGAATGAAGACCAAATCGATTTCCATATAGCAGGGGGGAGACAAGAATCGTGGGGGAGCTATTGAAAAACCAGATAACCATTGGCAGCTGTATATGAGCCTGATTTACCCCAGCCCCATTTATCTTTGGAAGATCTATGCACCGAAGCTAGTCTAGTAAGCGCAGAAAGCAAAATATTTTTTTGAAGTATGAGATGTTCAGGGAGCTCGGGGAAGACCCAGCCGACCCAGTTACCATTACAATCCCAAGAGAATAAATCTGCCAACCGGAGAAAACCTTTGTTCTTCAGCCAAATATTTAACTCTTCGAACATAATACCAGAGGAAAGGGGATTATTGCCTGAAATTTTATCCTCCCACAGATGAATCTTATTCCTGTTACCTAGAATTCTATAGAGATGTTGCATGAACTCATCAATTCCTTTTTGACATAGATTCCAAATAGCTGTGCCTGAAGGAGTGGAGGAAGAAGTAAAATTTCTTAGTGAGCTTCCATTGAGGTATTTCAGCCTAAAAATCTTGCTTACAGGATGATGTTTATCAACATATAGCTGCCAAAGGAATTTTCCTCCAAAAGCCAAGTTAGACAACCCAGGGTCTCGAATTTGCAAACCATCCCCAGAAATTGGTTTTTTAAGAGTGTCCCAGCTTACTAGATGCATCTTAGACTAACTGCCTTTTCCCCCATTCCATAGGAAGTCTCACAATGTTTTAGATATTTGAGATGTAATAGATTTAGGGGCAAGAAGCAGGGAAGATCGGAAAATGGGGAGGGATGAGAGGACTGCCTTTATCAAAATCAATTTCTCGGCCTTGGAAAGCCACTGGCCACCCCACGAAGCTATTTTAGCTTTAATATTAGCTAATACATCGAGCTAGAGAGAGGGAGGACAAGAGCCTAGAGTTAGGGGCAGTCCTAAATATTATATCTTCTCCCACTGATAAAACCCAGAAAATCCAAAGATATTTGCAATTCGAATAATTGAAGCATGATCGACATTCCACCCAAAAACAACACTTTTATTTTTATTGATCAGTGCTCCTGAAATTAGGCAATATTTCTGAAGTATATCATTGAAGGACTGGGAAATCATAACTGAGGCCCCTCCAAGAAGAAGAGAGTCATCAGCAAAAAGGGCATGATTTATTGGGTCCACCCCTTGGCAATCTTAATACCAGGAATGAATCCTGCTTCCTTTGCTACTGAAATTTTTCTGCTGAGGGATTCAACCATCAAAATGTATAAAAAAGGAGATAGAGGAAATCCTTGGCGAAGTCCTCTTGACGCTTGAAAAAATTTAGTTCGTCTACCATTAGCTAATGGTGCTATCCAGGGGCTTTCAGTACAAGCTTTAATCAAGTTTACAAACTCTGGATTGAATCCAAAAGAGAGGAGGACTCTATAAAGGAAGGGTAGCTTTACTCTATCAAATGCATTCTTCATGTCAAGATTAATGAGCATTCCTTTCTCCTTTCTATGGAAGCTTGAGTGGAGGGCTTCTTGAACCTGCATGACATTATCTACTAAATGTCTGCCTTTAACAAAACCTCCGTGGAGTGGAGAGATCAGCTTTCCTAACAAAGGCTTGAATCGGTTAGCAAGGAGCTTAGCTAGAATTTTGTAAGAGGCATTGCACAACGAAATGTGTCTAAATCTGTCAAAAGAAGAGGGATTAGCTTCCTTAGGGATTAAAACAAAAAAAGTGGAGTTAGTGCACCCTCCAACTTTAACTTTTTTCTGGAAGGAAGACACCATGCGGATCAAGTCAATTTTGATAATATGCCAGCAGGCTCTATAAAAGTGAAATGAAAAGCCATCCGGCCCCGGATATTTATCTGGCTCCATTGCCTAGATGACTTTCAAGACTTCCTGTTCAGAGAATGATTTCAATAAGTTTTTGTTTTCCTTAATGTTGACAAGAAAAGGGATATTAACCAAAAATTCCACAGACACTTCCTCATCTGAGATCCCATCCTCCTGGAGCAAGAGTTGGAAATTATTTCGAGCAGCTTGCTTTAGATTAGCATTACCTGTGATAATATCCCCCTCAGTTGTGGAGATTTCAGATATGTGATTTCTAGACAATCTGGCCTTATATTGTCTGTGAAAGAAAGCTGAATTTTTATCTCCTGCCTTCAACCATAGACTCCGAGATTTCAGCCTTAATGCTTCCTCTTCCTGTCTGAAAGCTTGAAAGGAAATGAGTTGAGTAGATCTCTCACGAGCAAGCTGAGAAATGGTGATATCTCTTTCTTCCATTTCAAATTGGAACTCTGCTAACTCAGATACTTTTTCTTTTCTATTGCTAGATGGAGTTTTTTGGGGCTGTTTTATCCAATTTTTTAAAGCAATCTTGGTCTTTTTAAGCTTCTGCTCCCAAATGAAACTGGGAGATCCGACTACGTAGTGCGACCAAGCAAGATTCATAGTGTCCAAGAACCCTCTTGTTCAATCCAAAGGGGACTAAAACGAAAGGGTATTGGCCTGAGATCTTCCTCCTTTTCCAGCGAGAGAGAGCTAGGATGGTGATCAGAATTGAATTTGGGAAATTTTTTTGAAGTTATGACGTTCCCATCCATCAGAGAGTTGTTCACCAAATATCTATCAAGTCGTGCAGCTATGTTGGCTACCCCTATTCTATTATTTGACCAGGTGAAGTGACCTTTCTTTGGTTTAAAATCGATTAGATCCCAGGTCTGAATCAGTGCCTCAACCGAGACTTGAAAATGGTCCTTGCCAACAATTCCTCCTTTTTTCTCATTCAGGGCCAATGTTATGTTTAGATCCCCTGCTAAAATAACATTTGATGGGGAGTTGGCAGCTAAGAAGTCTGATAATTAATTCCAACACTCTTTCTTTTCCAAAAAAGTGACTGGAACATAGAGATTAAACAAATCTATAGCAATCTTACTTGGTATATGGAATAGCTCAGTAAATATCCAATATTGGGTAACAAACCAATTTTTAAGATGAAAATTTCCTTCACACCAAAGAGTAGCGAGACCCCCGAAGGTGCCTCTAGCGCTGACTACCTTGCCAACACTCATTTTCCATTTTGAATTACTTAGGAGAAGAAGTGAGTCCTCATAAATCTTAGTCTCTTGGAGCAAGAGAATATCAGAGCTAACCATTATCAATAAATCTTTGATTGATTCAGCTTTGATAGGATTCCCCAATCCCCGACAGTTCCAAGAGACAAGCTGCATTACTTATTCGGGAGAGAGGGAGTTATTACTCCCTTTTGGGACCTATTCCTATTGCTCCTACCCACTAACATTTCAATAGTAGGCTGGCTTCCCTGCATCTTCAACCTCTCCACCTCTTCTTCTCTAACATATTTTCGGGATTTCCTACCTGTTTTTTTGGAGGTTTGCTCAATAGAGTCTGTTTGTGTCAGAAACTGTTTCTAAGGCTAAGGAAACATGCTAACACAATCTCAAGAATAAATTCAATTCAAACTAGGGTTTAGGTTTTTTGTTTTAAATATTTTGGTCATAAACATCAAGAGCATATAGGGAATACATTCATCAGATAAGCAATAACTGAATCGAA